>JAMKQA010047695.1:0-14009 GCA_024699735.1 Posidonia australis | reverse complement strand
TCCCCTACTTGTCTGGATTTCTAATTGGGCTGCGGGCCTATTGCAAGCTTAGGGTTGGTCTGGCTAATGGGATTCAAGGGTCAGCCACATCTAAAGCAACATCTGGAAAATTATCAATGAGTCACCTCAAAATCGGGGTGTCTACATCATTTCAGTTGTTTTATCATATTTTTCCTTCAAAGCATTCCACAATGTGTAAGATGTAGTGTATATTTTAAAACATTTTAATAAACTATCCTCCATAAACATGAACATAAGGTTTTTAGCCTTTTTGTCATCAATCTTTAATTTTTCATGTTTTTAATTTCCGCTTCAGAAGCGTCATTTGACAATTCCGGAGGATTAACTTCAATAGCATGTTCAATATTGTCATATTTTAATACATGTTTGATTTTCCGGTACCACATCTCATAGTTAACCCCATTCAATTTCTCTATCCTAGCCAATTCGGTTGTGAACAGTTTGCTAGTCATTTTTCAAATCTACAATAAATAATAAAATTCTAAATGTAAAATTTGCTATTTAAATTTCAGCAAGATATTTAATTCCAATGATTTATCCTAATAAACTCTATTATTTGATAAAATTTAATTCCAGAAATCAAGCAAAGTTCCAATTTCCAACTTAAATCATGCAAGAGATATAATTTTAAATAATCATGCAAAATTATTATAAAACTTTAAAGCATGCAAAGTAAATTTTAATCAAAAATTGAATTCCTATCAACAATATTTTAATTTTCAATTCCAATTAATCAAGTTAATTTATTTTCCTAAATTAAGCATGCATATGTTAAAATCAAATTATTTTCTTAAACATGCATTAATTAATTCTTATTTTAATCATGCAAAATCTATTTAACCAAATAATATCATTCCCCTTATATTTTTCATAAAAAAAAATCTAACCTCCACCGAAGACCAAAGAGGAGGAAAGGGGGCGAAATTGTGCGGAGGCGAAGCGAGGGCACGGGCGACTGGCTGGGAGCGGCGCGCGACGACGGCAACGTCGATCTGGTGGTGGGCGCGTGCGGTGGTCGATGATGGCAGCGGCGGCGGCGAGCAAGTGGGAAGCAACGGCGATTCACGGCGTGCAGGAGACGACAGCAGCGACGGGTTTGCCCGTGCGTAGTGGTGGCGGGTCGCAATCGGCGGCTGCGCGAGCAAGCTGGCAGCGACAACAGTAGAGGGGATGGTAGCGTGGAGCGGAGCAGGGGCGACGCAGCGGCGGATCTGCGAGGTGAGTGCTGTGTGGGTTCGCGTGGAAGAGCACCGGCGAATGGGGGTTCCAGCGGCGCGAAGAGGTGGCGATGGCACGGCGGCGGCGACGCGCGTTCGATGAGGGGAGGTGCGGACAGCGGCGGTGTCCCGCAGATAGGGGAGGCACAATGGCTCTGATACCACTTGTTGGTTTCGCCGAATGAGTGGACGTTTCCGACGACCGATTTGGAGGCTCCGACGAGGTGGAACTAGGAGGAGAACCGAGGTGAGTTTTCTTCGATGATATTTTTCTCTCCTTCTCCTCCTCTATTTATAGAGGAGCCAAAACCCTTCCACCTTCCTCCGCCCCCAACGGCTCCTTCTTCCTCCGACGTCTGTTTCCGCTGGCGACCGAAAAAGGATCGATCGTTCGTGCGTTACACACACAAACAATTATTCCTCGGTTTAATGGTCTTTAATGACCATTTACCAACAGTCATCTTAACTATGGGACAGGCTATCCTTTAATAGCCTCCCTCCTCCATTTAAATCAAAGGTGTAGGTGACATAGATCACTTCATGCATGAAATCAAATCAAAATATGCTCGAAAAAGAAGTTGTAGCACCAAATGCAAGCACTTGTCATAAATCATAATCAAAGTGAGTTGTGTTCTAAATATAGTTTATTCGATACATAACTATTATTCTAGTTTAGAAATTATGAGTTTGAATCCTAATTGGTGTAAAATTTTAAACAAAAAAAAAAGAAAAGAATTGTTCTATTCTTATCTAAAAAGGACACCACCAAAATTACATCAATGTAGCTGGAATCACAAGATTAGTTCATGATATTTGCATTAGTGAGAAAGACGATGAATAGAGAAATCCATCTATATATAAATGCAAGTTTAACCCTCACTTTTTCAATGTGCGACTATTCCAACATTCTCCTTCACTTGTGACCTATTTTAGGTCCAATAAGTGTCTCTTTTAAACATAGATAGATGTACGTAGATTTGGACTTATTTAGTCTTCTTTCGACTTTGATATCATCTTAGAATATAAATATTCAACTCAAAATCAATTAACAATGAGTGAAGGATTCTATCTATATATAATCATAAGTCTTAGTCCTCATTTTTTTCAATATGAAACATATTGTCATTTATCATATACCCAAATGAAAATATATAACTTGACTTGTCTCTCGTTGGTACTCAGGAACTTTTTCATGTGTCCCTTATTTTCTAGAAGCAAAAACAGATTGCATGTAGGTTGCATCTTTAGAGCAATTAGGCAACGGATAGACTGCTGTTAAGGTGTTAGAAAATAGCATCACTGGTTTTTTTGACTTCAAGGAAAGATTCCCTTTACACATAACACAACATATTATTTGGACGAGAACTTGCATTTTATACATGTTAGGAAACATAATATATATGAAATTAACTGTCCTCCATTATTCTTTGGAATTCTAAAAAGCCAGTGTAATATTGCACTTGACACATTCACATTGATGGAAAATTTAAAAGCTATCCCTGCTGTCAAAAACTGATAACAATGAATCTACACTGTCGGTCACATGAATGCTGGATTTTGTGGTTGGGACGTGGGAGATGGGCAACATCAGGACATCCAACAGCTACTTTTAAGAATTCAGTGTTTGGAATTGCATGAAATCTCAAGTTTGTATGGTGTTAGTTCTGAGATTCTGACCATGCGCATAAGGTGTGGTTCTGACATTGTCGTCTCCTCCATCAAGTTTCAATAACTACCTTCTAACTCTATTCATGTGGATGTCGTCTGCAAGCACTGGTAGAGTTTGTTTAGTGGTTGACATAATGAAGATGATTGCTTAATTAATTTATTGTTAGGGATGACTTCCTAATTTGCATGCAGGTGGTAGTACGTTTTGTTTTTTTGGTAAAAATTATGGAATTAAACTTCTTGGCTATGTGTCCACCACCAAGAAACCAAAAAATAAAGATTCAGATATTACAATAGCTTAGGGTTTTAGAAGACTCAATCACAACAAAAACTTAGCTACTTTCAAAGAGTAGACCAAAAATACCCAGAAACAAAAAATATTACAATATCAGATCAAACAGACTACAGGATCTGATTAAGAAGATATTAATCAGACTTAGTGGTCTGCATTTGAGTTGTGGACAGAGGGAAAAGTCCTAGTAGGAGCATTAACAGAAACAATCAGAGGCACCAGATTATTGCTTGTCTATGCTCCAATTTGTTGGTGATCCATGCTCCAAGAGTTTTGCATGTCCTTTACAGATTAAAGTAATGTCTCTTCTTCAGTGAGCTGACGAATCTCGAAGTCGTCGGAACAAAAATAGCATCCGCCGAAGACAAACACCAGTCCAAAGACTCACAAACATAATCAGGAATCGAAGAAAATTTTCCTGCAAAAGAACTTTAATACCATCCTCTATATCACAATCAGAGTGTTTGGATTCAGGCCAACAACTTACCCTAACCCTAGAATATCGCTGATCAGAGTAAAGTCTCACCGTAAAACTCAACATATTCCAACAAATGCCATTATAAAGACTATTACTCAAGATGCATAACGGAAGATTATCGAATCTAGACAAAAGAAAAGCATAAAATCTAGGAGAAAGATCAGTATACAAATTCAGGGGGATCTGGAAAATAATATCCCTCTGTTCTCCAAGAAAATCACTGCTTCCCAAAACAGGTCAGAGAGGAGAAGAGATGCCCCCATAAAAGGGGATACACCAACGATCTGCCTTAATGCAGATCGAAACTCTCCCTAGGACAAGTCCCCATATCGATATGCAGAGAGAAGGAGTAAGAAAGCATTTTAGCTGTATTACATACCTTTGAGTCATTTACCTCAACGAGAAAAGATCGACGTCGGCGAGAGGCCGAACCCATCTAGATATCGGCGAGAGGTCGAACCCGTCAGCGAGAGGCCTAACCCCCTTGCTCTTCCCATGGGCCGTTCCGAGTCGTCGATCCGGTCGATGAGAGGCCGAAAATAGCATACCTTGAACCTCATGGCGATTCACATCTGGGACGCATCGAAACACCTTGAGAACCTCAGCATGGTAGAGATCGAGGCTCCTCTTCAACTCGCCGGTCCGAGAAGCGACGAGATCCTTCAGACAAGAGACCGAAGCAGGCGTCTTCTGCAGCAGCGGGGAGCTGGACGGCCGGAGCAGAGGGGGGAGGAAGAGGAAGAGGCAAGGGCCTTCTTGTGGTGAGAGCTAGTGAGGGAACCGAGGTGGAAGCCGTAGGGTTTGAAGCCGCCGCCGCAGAGCTTGGACGAGAGATTAGGGGATCCCAAAATCGCCTTCTGCTGCGGAGACCGACGTAGGCGTCTTCTCCAGTATGGCAGTACCTTTTGTTGATCTGTGGAGAAAATCAGGACACAAAATGATGACACATTGTTGTGTAATGAATTAAACAAATCAAATGATTCTGTTGATGAAAATGATATTCTGTTTGTGGGAAAATTTAGAGGTTTTTCTATTAAAAAAAAAAAGAAGGGTGAAAAGAAATTATATTTTGAGCTTGGTTGACAGCTTAACTTGTAAAGGAATATGGTTTTTTTTAGTAAACGATAATTGCATTAATATTAAAACCATAATGATGAAACCATCGTCTGGTTAAAATCCTATAAATGTAGTATATACCCAAAGGAATTATAATGATACACCAAAATGTAGATATTGCTTTTATTGTAAAAAGAAAACACAAAGTCTTCTGTAATACAAAATTAGGAAAATAGACATTCCTAAGATTACAAGTATGGCATCACAAATTGTAACATTTGTGCCTGATTTTTCCATTTATTATAAACCATGGAAATTTCTTGTATTAGTTGAATATGTTTTATTGATGGAGAACCTTGGTTGTGGTTTTCTTCCTGTGTTTGTGCTCCTGGTTCACACTTGCGGTGTGGCTCCTTGGCTTGTGGGTATGTTTGTGTTGTTGGGACCCCATGGTTTGGGGGTGTGACCCTGACCCATTTGGGCTTGAACTTGGATTTTGGTCTATAAAACCACGTCCCACCCGTGCCTTATCTCCTTCCTAGCCACCCGTGACCCGCATCCTCTTCTCTCCATCTCGTGAAACCTAGCTGGGGAGAAGGCTACTCGTTCCGTCCCCTCCGTCCAGAGCTACATGTAGCTGGTGGATGCCGGCGGGATTCCAGGATGGCAGGCGTCGGGGGTTTTAAAGGGAGGCGCAGTGGTTGTGATGGGAAACCGAAGCCGTGGGAAGGAGAGACCGGGGTGAGTCACGTGCAAGAGGAGCTTCGCGCCCAGAGGTGGTTGTGTGAGCTAAGGAGAGCTTGCATCAAGCCTCGTCGGAGCACATCGAGCACGCGTGGAGCTCACCGGTGCCAAGTACGCGTCCCCCTCTTCTTTCCTTTTCTTGTTACAGAGCATGCTAAGGTTAGAGTTAAATCTGGGTAAGTGAAGTAAAAATCATGTTAAATATGTGGAGATGCCGAGAATGTGTGAATCATGCTTGTTGTTGATATCGTGTGGACTTATGAATGATTTGTGGGATTTTCGTGGTTTTTTTCCCTAAAGCAAGCTACAGTGTTTTCGTCTGGGCTTTGTGCCTTTATGAATTTCTCTAGAACAGCATGCTCAGTGGATTCGTGTTTCGATTGAGGGGTTTTGAAGTAGACTTGGAGGTCTACACCCCATGTTTTATTCAAAATTTTTGAGGTAGATTAGAGGGGACCGATTCTTACTCCCACCTTGGGGAGAAAGGGGTGACGGTGACCTGGGGAGTTTTCTGCAACCGCAGAAAACGGTATGCCGAATTGGATTCGGCATACCGAAATACTTTCAGGTGGTACCCTGTGTCGTGGATTCGGACGACCGGGGAAGTTCGGTCGACCGATCTGACAAAGGACTAATAAACCTGTCAGGGATTCGGAATACCGAAATTCTTCGGTATACCGAATCAGGGGATTTCGGTATACCGATATCCAATTCGGTATGTTGACTCAGGACCCTAAGCCATTTTGGAAAATGTTTAGAAAAATGTTGATAAATATGGATAAATACATAATAAATGTATGAAATGCATGGAAATGACTTGTAAGATGATGCATGCAAATATGTTGTTTTTTTTTAATGATGTTTTCCATGAGATATTGAAACATGGCTTATGTGTATGAATGTGGACCCATGTGAGGGATGATTGCATGGTACTATGACCATGAAAGAATGTGTGGGCTTAAAGACCACAGGTAATAATATGATGCATAATGCATGTGATTTATAAAGAGTTTTATGAATGGAAAATGGTTTTGATAATTGTTTTGAAAAGAGAAATTGCATGTGATTTTAAAGAGATTAATGGAATTGTAGGGAATACAATGAAACCAGGACTTGCCGACGAGGTAGTAAGACCTCTAGAGATGTCGGGGACGTGTCCTTGGTTGTGGTTGCCGAGTTTGCGGTCCGAGGTAGAAGCCTCGAGACTGTGGTGGTACTGTAGGACCCGGGGTACGAGAGACCTGGACTACCCTCAGTGCCGATGCTGGACGGGTCTGGGGTTAGAGTCCCCAGGTGCTCGGGCACCAGGACGTCCCTAGGACGCACTCCGTGCTTGTACCAATGAGGGTACATTTTGAGGCTGCAGCCGGGGCGATTGAACTCCAGTGCGAGGTGGTTCACCGCGGCACTGCAGTGTGGGTGTGGTGACATGGAATCCTCACCAGCTGCTTGTGGCCAGGTCGATCGCCTATGGTCAGGGTGATGAGACCAGTTTTGGAATGGAAAAGTGTGGATTTGTGTGTGGACTAGTTCCTAGCCTGGATTTGTGATAAGTTGTGCTAATGGCTTTAAATGATGTTTTGGACTAGGAAACTAGATGAAATGATTTACTTCTCCTGTGTTGAATATAAAGGTTTATGAACAAGCATGAGGTTTTGAAAAAAAAGAAAGTTTGAAATGTCATTGTTTTCCAAGTTTTTCTAATCGAATATGTTGTTTTGACAATGGTAGTTTTCTGACAATGTTTATCGTGGATTTTAGCGTTGTTTTTGGGACGCGTACTGGGTGACATTCCTGTCACTCACGCGTGTTTTCCTTGTCTCCTTTGTTTTAGGTGCTCAGGTATAGGAGCAATCTAGTCTAGTGCATCTTTTCGAGCCACGTTTGCCGCACACAGGTCTGGGTGATTAACTTTATTTATTTTATTTTGTCATTTAGATTCTTTTAGCTGCTCTTGGGTAGTTCTTATACTGTTGTGTAGCACTGAGGTGTTACACAAATAGAGTTAGGCTGCACTCTCTTCCTATCTACTCTATTCAACATTTAGATCAATAGGTAGGCCTTAATCCGAGTTGAGAGCAGGAATAGAGTCATCGATAGCTTGACCCAAAGAGCTACTATGAATGTCCCAATTAATCTGCAATATCTTGATAGCTAAGGTAGTTACCTGCAATACAAATTTGCCATGATCAATTTAAAAAGAAGTTAGTGCTAAAATATGCCAAAAAATAATATTAATATCTTGATTATGATTGCAAAACACAACTTCGTTTCTATTTAACTAAAAACACCAAAAAATCATCACAAGCAAAGTATTCCAACCCAAGTTACAAATTTGGATCATAAGGTGTCATTTAAAAGGAAAAACCTACTTAAGAGAAATGCTAAAAAGCAAAGAGTTAGCATCTCTTAAAAGAAAATTCTCTATTACTTTAGAAATAGAATAACGAAAGAAAATGTGTAACACAGTTTCTTCCTAAATGTCGCAAATGCAACACCTAGGTGACCCTTATCAACTCCTTTTTATTAGGTTGGCTCAAATAAAGATCTTATCTTTAAGATCAAGCCAAGAGAAAAAATTTCACCTTTAATGACACAACGCTATTCCAAATGGTATTCTTATAAGGAAATTGCAGACTCCCATCATTGATAACATTATAGCAACTTTTAACCAAGAAGACCTATGAACTTGTAAGAGTCTAGCTGATAAAATCATCAATGGAGGTCAGAGTCAACGCTAAAATAATATCTACTAATTGAGCAAACACTTGAGGGGGAACATCAAAATTAGATAATGGAATATCAGAATAGTGTCTGCGAACTTGTAGAGGAATATGTTAAAAAATAACAAATTTAGTTTTAATTATCAAATTCAAAATATCTTTTAATACCGTTTAATATATCATTTATTCTATCATTATATTGTTTCCTATTGTGAAAACTATAGCATGATTAGTAGAAAAAATTTTGACTCACTATGTGTCTTCTTTCCTTTATATAGCTTATTGTTGTATTTTAGAAAGAAAAAAAAAGCAAGAGAAAAAACTCTTTTGCTTCTTCTTCTTCTTCTTCTTCTTCTTTTCCCTCTGGTATATAACACTACAGTACAATTCTAAGATTTCAAAAAACTTACACATTTGAAGATTTTGACATCGTATCCTTGAAGAGGAATAGAAAAGGTCTTATGCTTGAAGGTAAATTTTCTTCTTCAAGTTAAGAAACCCATTTTACTACGCTAAGAGGTAAAATCTTTCTTATCTCTTTTCTTCATTGGTGATTGCCCATTATTTCTGTTCATCTCATTCCACACTCAATCACATTATTGTTGATATTTGTCTAAAAAATTCTAACAGAATATGTCACATATGTAACCATCCAACGCCCTCTCCTGACTCACTCAGGATTGACTGTGATGCAACATTATTTCTCTGGAAAACTGGCATCGGTCAATTAATCGTCTACATGTAGATGATGTTGCTTATGCAATCATGACGCCATATCCTACTAGGGTAGTACTCAAAAGAAGCCTTTTTTCTTTCTTTGTTTTTGAAGTTCTACGTCTGTTAAGATTTGGAATCCGTAAAGTAAAAGTGAACACAAGAATTTGATCTGAATTTCCGCAAACCACCAGACAGGAATGCATGCTAAAGTCAGATGGTTTGCACGGCAGTATATGATAGGTTGAGGTGAAAAGTCCTTCGCTATTGTGCTCTGAATAATAGATGGTTATCTGATGATATCGTATTTGCTTACTTTTTTTAAATAAAAATTCTACATCTATTAGAATTCGAATCTATAACCTTCCAACTAAAATAATAACCACGTACCGAATGAACTAGACTTTGTTCGGTTATATCATACATACCTTCGCATGATATATGTCACTTTTCTTTCAGCAAGTTCCAGCATATACCACTTTAGTTTCTGCAGGTATCTTTGCAGCGTTTACACCACTAAATCTTATAAGCTAAGTTGCTTGGTTCAGAGTATAGTTGAAAACGTATCCTGGTCCCTACAAAGGGAAAGCAAAGCCAATCAAGGCAGAGAATTAAGCACGCCTGCATGCCACAAATGTTCCTTTATTACGGTGTCAAGACACATGTATCTTGTTTAAGTGGGATGATACATCTCATTAATTTAAAGTGAGACGCCATGACCCCCCCCCCTGTAGTACTGTAGCCCATGGCAAAGGACTAGTTGCGTCTTCTTTTCCTGATTCTAAATCTAGATTTGATGGAGGTCTCTGTCTTAATTTCCTTGTGGACGTCCGTCAGGCTCCATCCAAGACACAAAATTCTAACACAATGTTTGGCATCCCTGTCAGATTACAAGCTGTTCCAGTATAAATTATGAGGAAATATTAAGGTCGTCTTTACTACAACTTGACTGCAAGAGATTCTCAATAATCCATGAGCTACAACGACGTCATGGACCCTTAACCATCTTCTGCAACTAACACATTTGTTTTTCTTGTATCAACTTGGCCACTTGCCTGTTCTCTCTTCTTCTTCTTCTGGATTTTCCTGGAATCCTTGTTGGGCAGTAAGCATGGGAAAAATCCCCAGAGTCGTGAGGAACCGTTTCCCCTGACCAGTCACGACGTCCTCCCGAGTGTTGGCCACTTGCTTATTCTCCCAACCGCATGATTGTGCTTTCGCTTTTTTCTCTTTTGATGGTAGGTAGGATGGTGACGGTTATCTTCACGTATTTTAAAGATATTATATTTTAAAATATTACCTTAAGATATTTTATATTGAGATATTTTCCTAAGATATTTTAAAAATATCTTATCTTTTTGTTTGTTATCAGGGGAGGAACTATGTATTTATTGACAGTTACTAATAATATTATTTACTAGTTACTGAAATTAAGTATTGTTTGTGATTGGAATTGGAGAATCAGTTATGTGAAGATTGAATTGTAGTTCATCTTCGTTATCTTGGTATTGGATTGTGATTCGAATCTATTATCTTCACTTATTGTTCTGCATCAATTTGGTATCAGGAAACAGTGATCCATCTTTTGAAAATCAAAATCCATCACTGTTTTCTTACTTGCATTGCTAACACTACTACTGTCGCAACATCATCGTTGCAGCATCACCACACCATCGCAACCATCGCCATCGTGTCCCTCTATCGCCCTTCGCAACCATCGCCGCTGGGTTTTCCATGATACCGTGAGTACATCTTCAACACCGCCTTCGCAACAACGCTGTCGTTGGAGAAACTCCAATGCTGTACTGTCACCAACAACAAAAAAAGAGTTCTTATTGAGATTAAGAGATAGTATCACATTCTTTACTTAATTTTGATTTACATTGATTTTAGTGTGGTTAGATATTTATGCAATCCTTTATTATTTCCACCACTCATATAATTATTCGTACATATCTTTCTACATCTTTATATTTTCATTGTTTATGCACACACTATTTAGAACATACACATATCAATACTTAATTAGTTGTGCTTTCTTTCTTTCATATGCTTATGTTCATCTATTTTATTATTTGGTTTATTATTTGGTTTATTATTTGGTGTATTATTTGAATCTTCTTCTAGCTCTTTAAGATCATACTTTCTCCTTTATCATCGTTCCCTTGAGTATCAACTTAATAGGATTGATAATAACATCCTAACAATAAGCAATGAAACTTCTCTACTCTCCTAACATATGAAATTTTTGTCAGGTCAAATTACATTGAGAGATCCACATGTCAATGTTGTGGGATGTGTATTAAAAAATAATAATGATGTACAAAATTCAGCATTATACTAATTCATACATTTTTTTAAGTGTGGAAGTAAAGTCTACAAAATTATCATCAATGAGGCCAATTTTTTAAATGTTGTCTAAAATTGTTATTTCTAGAATGAATTTGTGTAACGCTCTCAAACCAGGGCGCTACGGAGTCTATACTACTAAACTAGGATTTAATGCACTAATAAGAAAAATAAACTGTAATCTACCCAGAACCTGTATGTATGCGACTAGTGACTCCTGTCTACGAACATCAGACTGAACTACACTTTAAACTAAGCACCTGAAAATAGGACAAAACAAAATACGTGTAAATGACTCCTAAGTCACATAGTACACATCCACCAAAATACGACGAAAAATCTTTAATAAACTATATTCTGAAAACCAAAACAAACCGTATTAATTCTTTAAATCCTTGCTAGAAATTCTTGTCAAAACATATCTTTTAAGAAAATCTCCTTTCAAAAATTCTTCGTGAAAATCTTCATGCTTTTCTTAAATACTTTCTATTTCTGTTTTAAAATCTCATGCTTTAATGTTTTTCTGAAAACAACTCTGGATTATACTCTAGCCTAATCTCAAATCTCAAATCTAACTAAACACAACTTTGGCTGATACTAGTCCTAAAACATTATTCTTATTTCAGTTAAAATCTGGTTAAAACTTAGAAGTCAAACTCAACTCGATTCTAGCTTAAAACTATAATACAATCTCAAATCTGAAAATCTTTTTTAGTACCACTTGATCAGGAGTGGCCTGCAGGCCTGGCCACAAGCATTTGGAAAGGCACCAACCTCGACCTCCTGCATTACCACGGTGAAAGTCCCTGTAAGGACATACCACTGTATCGATCAATGGGCCTTACTAATCTTTTCTCTTTTTCTTTTTTTCTCTCATTTGCAAGAAGATGCACTCTCCCAACGCTCCTCTTGGTGTTTAAGTACACGAGTTCTTTTACCTAGTCCATTCAACACCTATTCTCTAGACACCAAGTCTCTTTTACCTAGGAACCCACAAAGTCTGGAAATCTATTTCAGAAATCATGCATCTTTTTTTAAATCTCTTTTCTAAAGCTTTTCTATTATTGAAATCACTTCTATGAAACAACTTTTTTCTAAAATAGTTTTTCTATAACTCTTGCTTAAATCTCAAGATATTCTTACCAAGCAAGCATGCCAAAATACACAAATTAGACTTTAATTGTATCTCTAAAAAACTCAGAAAATCAACTTTAAGGTCTTGATTTGATAGACCGAAATCCTTTAATATGCTGAAATGATCCAAAAATCTGAATGTGGCTCTGACCCTAGTTCGACAGATTGAAACCTAATAGTCTGTCGAAATCCCTTAATTCGGCATACCGAAAGAATCAGACAATTTCTGAAAATTGATCTTTGCCTTGTGACAATCGTTCGTTGGAATTGGGACCTTCGACGGACCCCCTTTTGGTGAGCTACTGCATAAAATCTCACTACTAGCATGCCAAATCTACTTTTATTTGAGACAAGTTTCATCAAAAACCATGAGACATAACTAAAGATACAAAATCGAAAACTGAGAAGACTCGTCCTAAGTCATTATAGCATAATCTCAGAAAAATCTACTAAAATCCTTGATAAATCATGGAAAATTCTCAGATCATCACACAACCATGATTCCATACTAATCAACACATATTCATGCTTTTTAACTAAAATTTCATCATTCATTGAAGATTGGAAGCTTAAACTGGAAGAGAAACAGAGAAGAGGGTCGCGTACTCTCAAAGTGATCTCTGATGATCCCTCCTTCTTCGACAGTCTTCGTCTCCTTACCCGACGTCCTCCGGGCTCAAGGGTCTCCAAGGGTCCTTTCCTCCACTAACGACACCCTCCTCCTCTCTCCTTCTTCTTCTCTAACTCTCTCTCTTCTCTCTAGTCTCGCCCCAACTTCCTCTCTCTTCTCTCGTCCTCTCTGACTCTGGTCCCAGCACCATCTCCTCCTCCCTTAAATGTCCTCCATCACCTTGTCCTCATTTGTCAACGACATGGTTGAGGATCCCAGCAAATCGACTGGAGGCATGGCGCAAAGTTGTGAGCATACAGTGGCTGGCGATGGGTACTGTGCAAAGTTCACTCCGGCCCCACTCTAGTCCCACACACATATGTGGCATACAAAATTCCAAAATACCACACAATAAGAGAAATACCAGAGATAAATACCGATTAATAGAGAGAGTTCAACACAAAATCACAATACATATCTAATTATCCAGATTACAAGAATTTAATTACATTTATTCTAGATAATCTGGACACCAGTATTACAAGTTGACTTCTGAGCCTCTCCCTCATCCATTCCACATTCCTTGGAGACACCCCCAGCCTTTGAAGGAGATGGGGGAGACAAAGGAGAAAGTGAGAGGAGGGCCCAGGGTTTGACAAAATGTGAGAGAGAGACAGACACACCAAGAGAATTTTGAAAGAGAGAGTAGAGAAGTTCAAAATTTTGGAGAACTTGAGTCTCTTTGTCCACACATATTTATGCAAAAAAAATTCTACATCAACTTTTGTGCCTCCATTGAGTTGACTTATTCACCAAGAATAAGTTTTGCCCTATTCTCATCCAAATGGGTAACTACCTTGCACGTGTTTAATGTAATGTTCTTCCAATGAATATCAGTCATATTCTTTTAGGTTTCCCATGACTTCAAGAAATGCAAACTTGTCATAAATGCAAAAAAAAAACACGTATATTTTTAAATCTCAAGGCAAGTCCTTCAAGTTGC
>JAMKQA010047694.1:0-10718 GCA_024699735.1 Posidonia australis | reverse complement strand
TCAATATATTAGATTACATAAAAGTTTGTTCTTTGTTTTAGTGAGAATAGGAATTGTTATTATTCTAGGGCATCTGTAGCCCAAGATTATTAAATTAAAGTCATAAGGGAAAGTGAGTTCTCTTTCTTTCTTTTTCTTTTTCTTTTTGAGAAAAAAAGGGAGAGTGCAGGCTTCACTTGAAACAAGCACTTTAAATACATGGCTTCTACAGAATCAAGAGGAAACTCACAATCTAATGCAATGCCCTTTTGGCCTAGAAAGCATCCATGGTAACCTAGATTAAGATATAAGCATGATACTAATGATTCGGACAGTTATCTATATTAGAATTACTAGGATGATTATATCTTTCCTTCAATATATTAGATTACATAAAAGTTTGTTCTTTGTTTTAGTGAGAATAGGAATTGTTATTATTCTAGGGCATCTGTAGCCCAAGATTATTAAATTAAAGTCATAAGGGAAAGTGAGTTCTCTTTCTTTCTTTTTCTTTTTCTTTTTGAGAAAAAAAGGGAGAGTGCAGGCTTCACTTGAAACAAGCACTTTAAATACATGGCTTCTACAGAATCAAGAGGAAACTCACAATCTAATGCAATGCCCTTTTGGCCTAGAAAGCATCCATGGTAACCTAGATTAAGATATAAGCATGATACTAATGATTCGGACAGTTATCTATATTAGAATTACTAGGATGATTATATCTTTCCTTCAATATATTAGATTACATAAAAGTTTGTTCTTTGTTTTAGTGAGAATAGGAATTGTTCTTATTCTAGGGCATCTGTAGCCCAAGATTATTAAATTAATTTACTATAAGATTTGAGAATTTTTTGGTTGGCTCACCTCGTCTACCTCCTGCTTCACTGTACTATGTCATAATCATAGTTCTAAACATCGATTTCGTGTCGGACTTTGGTCCAACAAAAATAGAAAATGTGTCGAACATCGATGAAAATATCAATAGAAACACGATAAATTTACGAAGGTCTATAGAAATAGCCAACAAACTTTGAATTTTGATTTGAAACTCTAAAATAAACAAAAGTAAGCAATAATCTACATTTAAGACTACTTAGATGAACTTTCTAAACATGTATCACAATGAAATATGCAATAATCTACATTGAAACTCTAAGACAAGCTAAGATAAGCAATAATCTACATTTATATCTATTGATTTTTTATTTACTGATTTTTAATGATTTAATAGAATTCTTAGGTTAGATTTTACCTATATTACATTAGATCTATGTAATATCAAGTTATTATCATTAAAATACAAAAAAAAAATGAAAAAATAAAAAAATTATATATAAAAACCTAAGATCTATATATTTTTATGGTTGATCTATGTAGTATACCAAAGATTTACGTCAAAACAAAAGATGAAAGTATTAATACCTAAGATCTAAAAACAATATGTAAGTCTACATAAAAACAAAAGGAAAACTCGTAAAAAAAGCATGAAATTTGTTGCAAAAGAAAAGCGAGGAGACAACGTCTAACCTTCAATAATGGAGAAAAATCTTCACTCGTGTAGAGACTAGAGAACCCGTGTCTTGATATCACTACATCAGTAGATAGTTGAAAAGAAGAGTAAAAGACTAAAATTTGAGAAAGAGACATCACTGAGAGGAAATAGCCCGTGACACGTGTCAACATAGAAAAATAAGTGTGTTTGCCAACATGCATTTTCAAAGCTTTGAAAATACTAAGTTTCCACCGACATACCCGACACACCTCCGATGTTTCCATCGAAACCAAGTAATTCTCGATTTACTTGTATATATCGTTTCCCTATTTTGTAATATCGATTTTTGGAACCATGGCCATAATAACAGTTTCTTTGCACTTTTGCAATGGTTCAATTCTCATGTTGGTGATTGTTAACACGTCAACGAAACCAAAAGAAAATTTCCAACTGTAAGGTAAATGTTATGCGAGGCAATAAAAATTTTTATTTGGGTTGTTGTCGCTATGTTATCTTTCTGAAGGCTTTGAAACTGATCAAATGGATTTCTCAGCATACTATTGGCTCCACCTATGAAGACGATTTAAAGGTCTGATTTGATAGTCAATTTGAGATGATGGTACACATGATCAGAAAGGAGAGAAGCACTTTGTTGCAAGAGTCTCACCTGTTTCCAACACTTGAAAATCAAGTTCTCTTCTCAGCATATGGCTGGTATTTTGTTTAATAATGGTCCAAATCAAGCTTTAGGATGAAGAATAAATTGACTGGATAAGTGTTTTCTGTAAGCTTTTCAGGCCTTCAGGGTAACTATCCTACTTTTTTCAAAAGTTTTTTACTATTTTTGCTTTGGCCTGTTTTCACTTAAGTCCTCCCTAGAGATTTTTGGTAACACGTTAATTGATAAACAACAGGAATTCTCAAAGCAGGAGTTACTTTTCACTATATAATAAATCTTAGAGAATATAGTTACATGGTGGCACACTTTTTCGAGCACTACAAGCTTTGAAGATGCAAGAGGTAAATGTAGGGGATAAATAGATGCTTTTTATACATATAAAAATGCAAAAGAATTTCTTACAAAGAAGAGCAGAAAATGAGCTCCCCATATCTCTACTCCAAAATGAGGATGTAGAAAGGGAGTATAACGATATACAAATTCATTCTCAGATAAACATACCAAGTATAGAAAATTACAGACAGACCTTCAATTAACAAGAAGCACCACAAAGTGCAAGGCAAAAGGCTTTATGCTGCTGTATATTGGATCAGTCCATATCATCCAGTGCTGATTAGAAAAGCAAATAAAGTGGATTTCTAAGTCAAACTTCAAATATCAGAAGTACAGGTCAGTTTGATAAGTCTAGAAGAATGGTAAATAAACTTACTACTTAAAATAAGTCCTTGGAGAAGGCTCTGTGCTTTCTCAGCCTGTTCTGGGCTTCCTGATATTTGAATAACCTTTTGGGTAAGCTCTGGTCTATCTTCAACAAACTTAACAGTGGCTCCCGACATCTGTTCCATGGCATACGCTGGTAAGATATCTTCTCTTTTTTATTTTGAGATTATAAGTTTTTAAAAGTGAACTCACATCACTGATCCTAACAAGTTTGCTCCCTGATTTCATACTTAGGCTGCGAACAGCATGTTCGGGCACTACAACTTCCAAAGTTGCTTTAGCGATGACTGTTGCATTGGAACTGATGAGACCATTGGAAGAACTGAGACGTTAATTTGGCTAATTACATAAAGCATAATCCATGAGATAAAGAAGATGAAGATGTTTGCAATAGTGTTACCTGTTCAGCTCACTCTGTGTGCTTTCTTCAAGAGCATTGCTATTCTCTTCTCGCTCAGAAGGTCCATTTCCACACCCTCCAAGATCCTAGGGTTTACAAAAGCTACCTTAATAGAAAGCACCTTAACAAATATGGTACTTTACAATTAAAGAACACTTGCAGGCAGCAGCTGTCAGTTGAACTTAAGTTACCACAAAAATATTGGTCCTACCCATGATCCTTTATGGTGATGCTTTCTTATTAAATGCCTCCACTTCCTCCATGAAAGTGTGCATCAATAACTAACTCTCTCACTAGTCCCCACCAACATCAAACCATATCCACTTACTTTTCTCTCTACTTGATTACTTGAACGAAAAAATTCTTTGGATTTCATTTTTCTAAATTCAATTTTTAAATAAAAACACATAATAATAACAACATGCCAACACCAATATTGGGAGCAAAACTAACACAAAGCCATCATCTATTCTCTTGGATGAACACCTTACTTGATAACTCAACTGAACATTTTCCCATTATTTCCATTCTTGTCCATATATTTCACTCATTTGAATAAAAATATAAAAAAATGTGTCAGCTTACAAATTTCTAAGTACAAGTTTAAAATAACTAGAATTGCCTCTCTCTTTTTTTCTAGTAACTATTTGACAACCCATGTACACCTCATTCCATCATGTTATTCCTTGTCCTTATGCAACTAATATAATCTATTAATGTTAGAGAAAAAACAAGGTATAAAACCCAGCTTGGCTAGTCCACTAATGCATCGTCTGCAGCTCACTACTCAAACAAGTTAGGACAGGAGTTTGGTCTCAATCAAACCCACTTGCCCAAAATTAAATGACCACTGTTCAGTTGGGCTCAGCAAGAAGAGGCGAGTAGGACTATATCTTTCAAGCACAGCTACAGCAACCTTGCATATCCAACCTAATAGCTCATAAACTGTTAAAGAAGTATCTTGTATCTCTACATTGACTGGTTTATATTTTATTATGGTACTTCTCTTACTACAAGCTTATATTGGCCACCTAGGGCTTCTTAATGATCAAGGTCACATAAATCTTCTCAATGTTGACTAAGCCTAATGATGGTGAGTGTTGAGACAAGCCAAATACAAACTACACTTGAATCAACAGTGATTGTCTGCAACCTCATTCAAACCAAATTCCTTCAAAGTGGAGATAAGTCCAAGCCAAGCCCAATCCATTAACAACGCGCAATGAGCTGACCAAAACAGACTCTTGGCTAGGGCAGGCTAAGTTCACTTACACTCCTAGTGAAATGGAAGCAAAAAATTTCCAGAGATTATGAGGGCACTGTAATTGTTACTTAAAACCCATAAATTTAGCAATTCAAGCATCTTGCAAGGAAAGATGTATCAAAGGCATGGTACATTGTAATAAACTTCACATTAACTTAGAATGTAGCCACTTAGAATTCAAGTTTTATTGTTGTCTTCTTTTGAAAAGAGTAAGCTGCCTATTCCCAAACAATTTTTTTATTTGAGGAATCTGCCTAGTAATGAATTGTGTTTGTCATCAATTACCTTCATTTGCCGAACAGAAGTTGTATTTTGAGGAATTGGGTTTAAGTTATCACTCCCTTGGAAACCTTCACGGGTTGATACTTTATCAGGGGAACTAGAATCTGTTCCAAATGCACCACCAGTGCAGTTCACAACAGAGACTGGTGCTGATACCAAATCCTTTGGAACAACACTATCATGGTACAAGTAACTTCGTAACCTTGTTGTTATTTCCATAAGTGCAACACGAGCTGCTCTTATCTCTCCAACAATCTATGAACAAGCACTGTTTTAGTAATGCTTCTATGTACTAAGAAAATGAATAACTTAACAAATTCCTGTTTACTAAGGAAAAAAAATCAACTGGTCTGTATTTCTTAATGAAGTTGAAATTTAATTGCAAACCTGTACAAGCTCATCAGCCTCCAATGCACAAGGAGGAAAACGATCTCTCGGCAAGATCTGTATATCAGTGCTAGTCAATCTCCTTATTTCAGACAACAATCCATCCCTAGGTTCCCTACCCCCCAAACAAGTGATTTCACTGGCAGGAACAAGAAGTCTGGTGGTTACAATATTATCCTTGTCTGGACCAAGATCAGCAATATGAGTCTGGATGTGCAACAACGCTTCTTGAGCTGGAAAAAGCTCATCATCTGGGCCCTAGAAATATAATGGAAAAAAAAACAATGATTGCCAAACAGTATATGGGTAGTAACCGCTTAATTTTTAGAATAATACCATGTATAGCAGTGCATACTTTATGCAGCTAAAAAAACTGAATAAACAGAAAAATGCCAATCATAATACTTAGGATGATTAGCATCAAACAAAATGCTGTTGAAAAATGACCTACAAGATAGTTTTTTTTTTTGGATAACAGGCATAGAAGTACAAGTTGAAGAATGGGTAAACACAGGTTTCTGCTATTACCACTTCACACAATTCTACAAAGCAGAGATTATATTGCTTTGGTCATATCAAAACTCTTCTTCTTCATTGCTTCTTCTTCACTTGCTTTGCATCATCATGCAAAACAACTAAACACAAATTTTGCGCTTGCTTTATATACATAACTTCATGGAGATATTGCCTTAGCCTTATCATACTCATCTGCAGCTTCAATCAACTGAAAGAAAATGGAAAACTGTTGTAGTTTAAGCCTGGCTTCACAACCAACATGCTCACCGGCTACATCTTGATGGATTTGGAAGCTGTCAAGTGAACTAAGATAAGAAAGAAAATGAAAATGTTGCATAATATGCATCACTAATGTTCAGGAACACACAAGCACAAGCTTGTGAAATGGAGAACATTTTAATGACACTTGTTGTCATTGCCACCCAATCACACAACCATCTTAATTTGTAAGAAGCCTTAAATCCTATAGTTTTGTAAGAACAATGACACAGACCATCCATGCTAATAGGATATTGAAATTAGAATCCAATGAAACTCAAGAGAACAAATCAGACAACCAACTGGAAATTCAGAAATTGAAAGCTGCTTCAGCTCATTTGAGATTTGGAGAATTATATCCTAAAAGCTTCTCTTACAAATAAAACCTCTAATGCCATGCATCAGGTAACTGTCAGACGTACACTGGATTCCAATTGAAGTTTTATTAGTAAACACTTTCAGCAGCTTCAGCAAATATTTAGTTTAATAAAAAGTTACAAGCATTGTTGAATGCCTAAACCAAGAAGCACTTAGATTAGAGAGGTTTCTCTATTTACAAGCCAGAGAACAATTACAGCAGCCCCATGATGCAGGAGGAAATGTATTCCTACAGAGTTTACACTATGAAAGGGAGGTTATGAAGCACCTACACCCATTCGTAAAAGGGTCTGTCAAAAATCATAGTAGCATATCTATATGGCAAATTGTTATTGAATCCTCTAGTAAATTGCTGAGCTTACTAGTCATGTGGATACCTCATCGGAAGATATGATTAAAATCCGTTCATCTGAGCCATGGACAGGGTCAGAAACATTGATGTCCACACCAACTTCATCACGAAGCATTTGTAGCAGTCCATCCGAATCCCCAAAAAAAATTTCAACCTTCTCATTAGGACAAAGTATTCGGAAAACAATGTCCTCAAACGGAACCGATTGAGCTTGGTCAGCTGTATGATTAGCATCAGCATCGAATGCATATCCAGTAGAACGTGGTGTATAATTGTTCCAAGATCTTTGAAATCCTCCAGAGGATCGTGGTCCCGGGTCAGGTCCATCTAAGTGTTGTTGCATATTATTTGTATATTGCCCGTATTCGTCATCCTGGGCCATAAATCTGTCTGGTGATTGTTGTAATCGTCCACGGAACGGACCACGGTCCCGATGCATACTTTCCTTCAAACGAGATGATATGATAGATACAGCTTTCTTCACATTACTTGGATCACCTACAACCTACAACGAAGAGCAATTCACCAAAGATCCATAAATAAAATTCCAATAACAGACTCTGAATAGCAAGCAAATGACAATGTACTAAAAAACCAGTACATTTCAGAAGAAAAAGAAAGAGAAAGCAGCCACCATTCACCAGTCATCACCTGGACGATCTCCTCGGACATCGAAACGCACCTCGGCATACTCTGATCCCTCGGCAGAATCCGAATGTGCGTCTTGGTTTCGATCCTCATCTGCTCGATAATCTTCCCCCCCTTCCCCATCAAGCACCCAACGTGCATCCTCGGCACCACCAGCCTTGTCGTTACCCTCCCACCCCTCTCCCCACCCCACCCCCCGCCGCCATACTCGTCCTCCTCGCTCCCGCCACCAAACTCGAATTCGCAATCCACAACCCTCTCGTGGATCATCAGCAGCGCCTCCTGCGCCGGCGAGTACTGCGGCGGGCGCCCGTCGGGCTCCCTCCTCCGATTGTCCGCCGTTTCGATGATCCGCTCCTCGTCCCCAGAGACGAGCTGGTGGACATTGATCCACGCGCCGGTCTCCTGCCGGAGGGCCTTGATGATGGACCCCGACTTGCCGATGACGCTCCCGGCCTTGACGTCCGGGCAGAGGATGCGGTAGCTCGTGGTGGTGGCCGAGCCTGGGGAAGGAGGGGGCGGTTCGTTGTTCTGGACGAGGAACTTGGAGGAGGAGGAGGACGAGGAGGACTGTCGACGTTCGAGGCCGCGGCGGCGATGATCGGGGCCACCGCCGTAGCGGGGCTTGGTGGAGGGGCGAGGAGGTGGGGTTTGGGAATCGGAGTCCTGGTCGTAGTAGTAGGAACGCTTGGATCGAGATCGGTCCATTAGGGGTAATTAGGGTTTTGGGGTTGGCAGCGGTGGTTCTCTGCTTTGTCTGGTTTTTTGAGAGAGGGAGGGAGTACTGGAGTAGGGACCGGAGATAGAAGATGTAAGACATGGGTGGGATTTGAGAGATGGATTGGCCATGAGACTCCCTTGCCTCGGACGTAGAACAAGAAAAATAGAAATAAATAAAAGGTGATATTAATTATTCTCTTGAAATTATTATTCTATTTGTTTTGTAAACGATAATTGAATTAATATTAAATTTTATTGATCAAAAAAAAATTAATATAAAATTTTAACAATGAAACCACCACCATGTCAAAAACAAACATAATGTATCATACCAAAAGGTATTAGAATCTTATAGTAAATTTAAATATGAAGTTTATCCTAAAAATAATGGAAAGTATTCTATTAACAAAATACAAGAAAATAAAGATTTCTTGAGAAATCAAGTCTTTCAGCCACAGGCAATACTAGATTGCATTATCCTCCTATCTACTCCATTCGACATTAGGATCAACAGATTGACCTTGGTCCATGATGGGAGTCGAAACAGAGTCAACCATGACTTGACCCAATGAGCTGCTATGAATATCCCAATTAACCTACAAAGTCCTGAGAGCTGAGGAGATAGTCAAGTTAACCGCCTCCTGACCAATGTATCATAATCTAACCAAAAGAAAGTTAGTACCATAATATACAAAAAAATTGAATTAATACTTCAATTACTACTTCAAAAAACAACTTCATTACGATTTAACCAAAAAATTGCTAGAAGTAAGGTATTCCAATCCAAGTTAACCTGAACCACAAGGTTTCTTTTTAATGAAATTACTTGATTAAGAGTGATACTAAATATCGAAGAGTTAGCATCTCTCAAAAAAAAGTTCCAAATTGATTTGTAAATAGAGCAGTAAAAAAAAATATATAATACAGTTTCCTCATGATAGCCACAAATGTAGTAGTTGGATGACCCTTTCCAGCCCCTTCTAATTAGGTTTTCTTTGGATGGGATCTTGTTGTTAAGTGTCAGCCAAGAAAAAAACTTTCGCCTTAAGTGACATAACACTTTTCCAAATAGTATTCTTATAAGGAGATCTCAAACCCCCATCATTTATAACATTGTAGCGACTCTTAACAGTGAAGACATGTGAGTTAGTGATAGACCAGTAGATAGAATCATCAATGGAAGTGAGGTTCAATGTAGAAATGGTATCAACCAACTAAGTAAATAATTGAGGGAGAATAGCAGTATTGGACGAGAATAGTCTGTTTCCCAGTTAAGGGAGGGCTTCCATCATTCTAGTTAAAGACTATTTTTTATGCTTAGTAAGGTGATATAATTCTAGGAACAATAATTTTTGTGATAATTTGTCCAACCACCTATTATCCCAGAAAACCACCGATTGACGATTCTAGACAACAAAGGTACTAAAGGAGTTCACGATCACAAGCACGTCTTATGCAACGTTTGATACGCTAGACTAGAATGAGCTGAAATGGAATGAGAGAATTCTATTCTAATATTTGGAATAAAAAAATTCTTTGGAATAGACATAGAAATGAAATTCTCTTGGGAATCAAATTCCTTATGAATCAAATTCTCATGATTCCCAGTGAACATGAGAATTTCATTCCTTCCCAAGAAGTAAAGAATTTGATTCCCAAGATCATTGGGAGAGAAAAAAACACGAAACGACTCCTCCCCAAATTCTGCCCCCTTTTTCCTCCCTCCTCTGCCCCTTTCTTCGTCATCGTCAAAGCTGCAGACACCTAATGGCTTCCCCTCCCTAGCCATCCCATCTTCGCCCGTCGTAACAAACCCCTCCACCCTTCCCTTGCCATTGGACTACTCAGGAAGAACGGTGGCAGCAGTAGTGGGGCCAATGGCGACGACAATCAAGTGGCCTGGGACCCCACGTCATCGCGGCTGTACTTGTGGGACTCTGATGTGAGGTGTGTCCACAAGCTGTTGTTCTGGTTCAATGACCTAGACGACGACGGCACGCCTGCCATCAAGGCCACCTCACCCAAATTTGTCGACGACTCCTTCGATTCTGAAGCGGAATTGTATTTCGACAAGTTAGAGTTGTCACTAGTAGTCAAAAGATTGCAACTTTTGAGGACCTTGTCAAATTTCTCATTCAAATGAGTCAACTTTGGGATAGTTCCGACGAGTTTGTCGACAGGAGAGGTGGAAAACATGGGGCATGGCCAGTGGTTGTATCGTCAAGACCATGATTGGTGGTGGGAATGGAGAGTGGGTTGGGGAGAATGGGTAGGGGAGGAGGAGGAGAGGACGAAGGTGGAGCATTTTGGTTCATTTTATTCTATTTCATACCAAACACCGGAATGGAATAAAATTATTCTATTTCTTTCTTTTCTATTTCAAATTCCATTCCAGAATTCATTCCATTACTGCTTATTTTTCATTTCAGCGTACCAAATATGTAACATATGGGCCCGGTTATCCATTTGTATTTAATAAACCATGTATTATTGGTGGTTTTGTGCTTAATGGTTTATTAATGGATAACCTGTTGTTTCAGGGTTGTGTGTGGTTTTCTGTGCATCTGATTGCAATCTGGGACCAATTTGGAGTCTGGTTGGAGGATGCACAGCTGTCTCGGTTTGCGTGCCATTTCTTTCTCT
>JAMKQA010047692.1:0-11570 GCA_024699735.1 Posidonia australis | reverse complement strand
CCTCACACGGGTCCATATCCATATCCATATACAGAAGCCATGCTTCAAAAACTCATGGAAACATTATTAAAAACAACATACTAACATGCATCATCTTACATGTCATTCCATGCATTCCATACATTTATCATGTATTTATCCACAATTAATCATCATTTTTTATGCATTTAACAATGCATTTCAGGGCTCAAAATCGGCATACCGTTTTTCCACTTCGATATGCCGAAATCCCCTGATTCGGCATACCGAAGGGAACTTCGGTATACCGAAATCTCCTGATTCGGTATACCGAAATTCTTCGATATATCGAATCCCTATCAGATTTATCAGGTTCAGGGGAAATGGTTGACCGATTTCCTTCTGTCGTTCGTGGCCAAAAACACGGGGTACCGCCTGGGGGCATTTCGGTATGTCGAAACCAATTCGGCATACCGTTTTCTACTGTTGCAGAAAACTCCCCAGGCCACCGTCCTCATTTTCTCCCCCAAGTGGGAGTAAGGATCGGACCCCCCAAACATGCCACTAAAATTACCAAATAAACATGGGGTGTAGACCTCCAATTCTACTCCAAAGCCCCTCAATCAAAACATGAATCCATTAAGCATGCTGTTCTAACAAAATTCACAAAGGCATCAAGCCCAAACACAGTTACTATAGCATGCTTCAAGAACATCTATGAAAATCATACAAAACGCCCACAAATCAACATGATATCAACATGCACACATCATTCATCTCATTCCCAACATTTCCCCATTTTTTTGCATGATTTATACATCATTTTCATGATTTTCCCTCAAACCCAACATGACTCAATCTGCGGAAGAACAGAAGGGAAACGCGTACCTGGCTTCGACGAGCCTTGCGTACCCTCACACCAGCGGTGCATGGCACCAGCCCAGCTCCCCACGCTCGCGCGACCTCCTCTGGCGCGCGACTCTTCCGCAGCAACCACACTCCCTCTTGCCCTCTCTCTGCTTCTCTGCTTCTCCCCTATGCCGCACACCTCCACTTAACGCCTCCGACGCCTGCCATCCCGGAATCTTACCGACATCCACTAGCTATGCGTAGCTCTGGACGGAGGGGATGGAACGAGCAGCCCTCCCCCCACTAGGTTTCATGAGATCGGGTCCTCAATCACGGTCGTGGAGAAGACGGGTAAAGGCATCGTGCGGCACTGCTGGCTCTTGACCGAGTCAAAGCCCAAGCCCAAGCCCAAGTGGGTCCACCACAAGCATGGGTCCCAAAGCAGAACCGACCCACTGGCCACAGAAAACACACCATAGGGGAGAAACCAAGGCACAAAACACAGAGGGAGTCCACAGCCAACCAACACAAACTGGATTTACCATTAATAAACCATACACAAATAATTACAAGAAATTCATGGTTTATATTAAATGGAAAAACCCAAACACAGATGTTACACACCCACAACTTGTGAGTCTTTGTAGGGCCAGCTGAGGTACCGGTGTCCTCCTCCAATAGGCATTAAACTTTCCAATCCAACTAAGGGCAAACAAACATCACAACTAAACAAAAGATATAACATCATAGCTGATCAGTAAAACATATTTACCTACTTAAGTAATAGCTTCACCCATCATCCATCAGCATGTCTCCGTACAACAAAAAAATCCATCACCACCATTAGCTTGCTTGCTGCAATCTTTCTACTTGCATTTCACATTACATTATAGAATTTCATTGAGCGTCTCTAATCAAGGACATTTCAGGTACACAATGGTCAAAGCGCATGTACTACAAGATTACCTTCCAGTGCATAGGCTATACAAACAATAGAATTAGCAGCATTGGCAGTAATCCCCCCATGGACAACCAAGCTCCACTAGCACTACTTGGGGAATGTTCAGTGATTGCACAGACAGGGATAGAATGGTCAGAATACAATAGTTGAACAAGTAGCAGATCAGAACACCTTCTTTATCAAGCATTATCCACAAACAGCTTTGTTTCTCAGCGGTCTAGAGCACTTGCAGTTACAATTAGACTCCCATGTAATTTGGCAGCTTGACTCGATACTAGGGGCTTCTGTATTGTTCTGGTACCTCTCTCGATTTGCCCTTTGTTACCATTTCACATCGTCTACTAAAGAGCATGGCGCTTGCTCTCAGACCAAGTTCACACGGACTGCCACAACCGTGTCTGGAAGTCAGTTCTGTTCACCAAGAGCATGTCAGCTACTCTTTGTACCAAATTTGAGCATCAGGCGCACCATGAGGCACAGACTCATGACTTACGGTGTAGAGTGTCTTGACCAGAATCTCCAACCAGAATATCTAGACTGTTCTAAGAAAATGCAGCATATGATCGTGCTCCTAGCATGGTAGTGAAGTGCATATTTCTCTTTGGAAGTGACAATCACTACGACTAGAATGCTTACAGAGCCATAACTACAGATGGCTAGTACCACAAGCAGCATCCCTGATCGTAGAATGTCAGTTTTCAATCTAGTAGGCCACAAATGCCCACTTCCCTCAGAAATGTTGGACACGAGCAGTAAAATTGTAGCAAAATCTATGAACAGCATCAGTTCAAAGCAATCATGGTTCAGGGTGCGCCTACATGCAAGTGCTTTCTAGCAAACCACTTTTGGCTAAACCAGTTGTCTAGGCCCCCCAACTTTCTTCTGTTCCGTTCTTTCAACAACATCCTTAGTGTTTCGATACTAGGGGCATGCCAACTGTCTTTTGGTATTATCTTCCTGTTACTAGGGGCATGTCAGCTGCCTTTTAGTATTAATCTCCTGATACCAGGTGCATGTCAGCTGTCTTTTGGTATTATCCTCCTGATACCAGGGGCATGTCAACTGCCTTTTGGTGTTATCCTCCTGATACTAGGGGCATGTCAGCTGTCTTTTGGTATTTTCCTCCTATTACTAGGGACATGTCAACTACCTTTGGTTATTATTCTCTTGATGTTAGTATCATGTCAGTTTTCCTTTTGGTATCCTCCTTTTGAATCGTCACCGACTACTTCTCAGTTAACGAGTTCATTTTCTTACATTGTGAACTGTCATCGACTTGCTTCTCGGTTGACGAGTTCGTCTATCCTGTCCTTCCAAACTGTCACTGGCTGCTTCCTAGTTGATGAGTTCGTCTATTATTGCTTTCGAATCATCACCGACTGCTTCTTGGTTGACGAGTTTGTCTATCCTGCTTCTGAATCGTCACTGGCTTCTTCCCGATCGATGAGTTGATTATCTAGCCGTCCAAACCGTCACTAACTCCTTCTCGCCTAATGAGTTTGTCCATCTCGCTTTCCAAACTGTCACCGGCTGCTTCTAGGTTGGCGAGTTCACTCTTCTTCTTGCTTCTGAACCGTCACCGACTGCTTCTCGGTTGATGAGTTCGTTTATCCTGCCTTTTCAACTGTCACCGACTGCTTCTCGGTTGACGAGTTCGCTTTTCTGCCTTCCGAACCGTCACTGACTACTTCTCGGTTGGGAAGTTTGCTTTTCTTCCTACTTACGAATCATCACCGACTACTTCTTGGTTGTTGAGTTCATTTATCTTGCCTTTTGAATTGTCACCGACTGCTTCCCGGTTGACGAGTTCACTTTTCTTAATTTCTGAATCGACATCAGCTGCTTCCCTATTGGCGAGTTTGTTTTTCCAACCTTCTAAACCATTAACGACTACTTCTCGGTTGACGAGTTCACATTTCTTGCCTTCTAAACTGTCGCCAATTGCTTCTCTGTTGGCGAGTTTGCTTTTCCAGCCTTTTCGAACCGTCATTGACTACTTTCTGATTGACGAGTTTGCTTTTCTAGCCTTTCGAACCATTACCAACTGCTTCTCGATTGACGAGTTTGCTTTTCTTGCCTTCTGAACCATCACCGACTGCTTCTCGATTGACGAGTTCGTTTATCCTCTTTCTGAGCCATCATCGATTGCTTCTCGGTTGACGAGTTCACTTTTCTCGCCTTTCCGAACCGTCACCAACTGCATCTCCGTTGACGAGTTTGCTTTCCTTGCCTTCTGAACTGTCACCGACTGCTTCTCAATTGACGAGTTCGCTTTTCTTCTTTCAGAATCGTCACCGACTACTTCTCAGTTGGCGAGTTTGCTTTTCCTACTTTTCCAAACCAACACTGACTACTTTTTAGTTGATGAGTTTGTCCATCCTGCTTCCGAACCGTCATCGACTACATCTCGGTTGACGAGTTCATTTATCCTGCCTTTCCAAATTTTCATCGCTGCTTATCGGTTGATGAGTTTGCTTTTCTAGCCTTTCCAAACAGTCACCGACTTGCTTCATGGTTGATGAGTTCATCTATTCCTGCTTCCGTACCACCACTGACTGCTTTTCGATTGACGAGTTTGCTTTTCTTGCCTTCTTAACCATTACCGGCTACTTCCCTGTAGGCGAGTTCGCTTTGCCAGTCTTCCAAACCATCATTGGTTGCTTCCCGGTTGACGAGTTGGCTTTTCCAGCCTTCCGAACTATCACCAACTACTTCTCGGCTGATGAGTTCGTCCATCTTGCTTTCCGAACTGTCATCGACTGCTACTCGATTGATGAGTTTGTTATCTAGTCTTCCGAACCATCACAGACTGTTTCTCGGTTGGTGAGTTTGCTTTTCCAACCTTCCAAACCATTACTGGCTGCTTCCCGATTAGCGAGTTCGCTTTTCCAATCTTCCGAACTGTCACCGATTGCTTCCCAATTGGTGAGTTCTCTTTTCTTCCTTTCTAAACTATCATCGACATGCTTCTCAGTTGACGAGTTTGTTTATCCTACCTTTCGAACCGTCACTGTTGCTTCCCGATTGACGAGTTTGCTTTTCCGACTTTCCAAACTGTCAACTTCTCGACTAATGAGTTGGTCCATGTTGCTTTTCGAACTATCACCGTTTGCTTCTTGGTTGGCGAGTTCCCTTTTCTTGCCTTCCAATCTATCACCGGCTGCTTCCCGATTGGCGAGTTTGCTTTTCTTCCTTCTTCCAAATCGTCACCGACTGCTTCTCGGTTGACGAGTTTGCTTTTCTTGCCTTCTGAACTGTCGTTGGCTGCTTCCTGGTTTGCGAGTTCACTTTTACAACCTTCCGAATCGTTACCGACTACTTTTCGGTTGACGAGTTTGCTTTTCTTGCCTTCCAAACTGTGACCATGCCGGTGGAACATAGCACGGCTCTCCTTACAGTGCGTCGAAGCACATGAGGAGTCCCGATACAATCACGTTGAAGATGGTGAATCTGGAGAAGATGGCTAAACTCGGAAATACCAGGGGAAGATAAGAAAGGATAAGAAAAGGAGTCGCCACCTAGACTTTTAATGGAAAGACGAGGAAAACCAAACACAATGGAAAAACAAAAAGAAAACAAGATGATGAAAACATGTATGCTCCGTGCCTAATGGATGTAATGCACAAATCAATGCGAGCTAGAGAACGGGTAAGGATTCTTGTTACGCATGGGGAAGGAGTTAGACACCCCCATGTGCCCGAAGAACTCGGTCTTTCTAGGTTTCCTACTTGCAAAATGGTCTACTGGGTGTGTGCTTGCCTATTCTGAATGCACATGATAAAGATGACTACGAAAACATGCCAAATCAACGAGAAGAAATGAAATAAAGGAAAATGATAATCAGAGGGGCAAATGTAGGCATTGAGAATGCCACTTCACTGTATGCCTGTGGACGATGAAGAAAATCGTGAAAATCAAGAAACTCTTGGAAAGCATCTCACAAATAAGTGGAAATTTGAATAAATCTGAGAAAATCAAATTGGGGAAAATAATCCTCATTTGGGACAATGTCGGCGTTGTTAAGCCTGTTAATGTACGCCCTCAAGGAAGGAAAGCCAAATCAAATCAGAATCGCGAAAGTCAGAAGATATCCGAGAAACATTAGGAAAACTAAGCTTGAAATGAGTTAGAATTGCATGCACGATGAAAGGAAGAAGGCACAAGAAAATATGCATGAAAAGTGCAGAAAATGTGCAAAATGCATGCAAGAGTGTAAAAATGTGAATTCCAAGGGTTTTTGTGCAAAAATCCCAAATTTTGAATGAAAACTGAAATTCTAATGCTAAATCATCAAAAATACACAGAAAAACACATTTTAGGTAACTTTAAAGAAATCTGAGGTCAAATGTGCAAAACTATTCACTTTTGGCCAAAATAAAGATTCCTAGCGTTCAAAATGCAGTTTGCTCATTAAAACATGTATTTAATGCAATTCTGAAGAAATTCAGGACAAAATATGCAAGAAAAAGAGTCCATGTTTGAAAACAGAAATTTCCAAGGACTGACATGCAAATTTACCTAAAAAACAAGCATTCAGTGTAATATCAGTAAAATTTAGGGGCTAAGATACAATTCAGGTCACAATTGAGCAAATATTTGAATTCCTAGGGTTTAACTTGCAATTTTGATAGAGAAAAATGCATTCGGAACTATTTCAATAAAGCTCAGGGTTTTTTATGCAAAATTGTTGGACATTAATGCATGAAAAGTAACTCGAAGGGTCTTATATCAAACTTTAAAGCATGAAAGGCATTAATAAGATTATTCAGGGGGCATATTGCAATATTTTCAAATCAAACTTTATTCAAATGATTTAAAAAAGCATTGCAAGGACCTAATTGTAAGAAATAGGACCTACTTGTAAGAAAAGAAGGAGCTAACTATAAGAAAACAAAAGTATTAGAAGTTATTTAAAAGAAAACTTATTTTTTTATTTTTAAAAGAAATGGAATCGACGGCCGTCGGTGACGGAACTCCACCATTGACGACCGCCAGAGATGCTCCGGAGGAGCACCCCAAAGCTTGATCGAAGATTAGACCTCGCGGGGAGCAAGAAGAGGAGGAGAGGGAAAGATTCAATGGTATGGATCGAAGGTTCGATAGCTGGAACGGGCTGCTCGTCTCCCTCGCCGTCGTGACTGCTCTGGTGATGGCGCCGGAGAAGATGGAGGTACTAAAGGGCTACGGTGCGGCGACTTTGGGCTGCTGGAAGCTTGGCGGTGCGGTGAGGGACATTTCCCCTCTTCTAGAAGCAAGAATGGGACACTCCTCCCATCCTCGGACCTCGCTCGCCGTCGACGCGATCCAACTCCGGTGAGCTTGGCTGTAGGGGCTATCCAGGGCACGAGGCTTGGCTTCGATGGCTCTGGAGTGTTGGGGGTGCACCGTGAAACGTTCCTGGAGGCTTGGAGAGGTGTGGCGGAGCTAGAGGTGCATGATCAGTCGTCGTTACCAGTCATCTTCTCCAGCGACAGCAGTGACACACGACTCCGACGATCTTCTACTGGAGGCCTAGGGAGACAGCGAAATGGTGCACCAAGGATCGAAGAAGCAAGAGGGAGTCTATAGGAGGAAGATCTAATACTCTAAAGCTTGAATCAACCAGTGGATTCATGCCCCCACCTAAGCCACCGGAGAATTGCTCCAGCGAGACCTGAGAGCTTGATTCCAGCCCAGGAATGCCACTGGCTTGACTAGAATCGATCGGGGAAGGAAGAGGGAGATCCAGGAAGCTAAAATGTAGAGAAATTGAGGATTTTGGAGGGCGTACCTAGTCTGGTAGTGAGCTTGGTCGTCAAAGCTCGCCGGAGGCTGCTGGAGCTCGCCGGAGATGGCTGGAAACTCCAATTTCTCTCCTCCACAAGCTTCCTCCATGCTTTTGGATCACTCTGGTTGCTCTGATTGAGAGGAAAAGCTTGGGGAGCTCTCTTCTCAAAGTTTTCAACAACCCCCTTCTCACTTGCAAATGGGGCTATTTATAGGCTTCCAAATGGCTTGGTTGGTTGTTATGGTTAGAGTGGGATGTGGTTAAGGTGCTTAGAGTGAAGTGGGAAGTGGTTAAGGTTGTTGGAGTGAAGTGGGAAGTGGTTAAGATGGTTAGAGTGAGGTGGGAAGTGGTTAAGGTTGTTGGAGTGAAGTGGGAAGAGATTGAGGTTGTTGGAGTGAAGTAGGAAGTGGTTAAGGTTGTTGGGGTTTGACATTAGGGTTTGGAGTTTGACTTATGGTTTAGGGTTTGACTTAGGATTTGACCTAGGTTTTAGGGTTTGGATTAGGGTTTTGATATTGGTTTAAGTCTTAACCTAGGGTTTAAGGTTTGTATTAGGGTTTTGAATTTGGTTTAGGTCTTAACCTAGGGTTTAAGGTTTAGATTAGGGTTTTGAATTTGGTTTAGGTCTTAACGTAGGGTTTAAGGTTTGGATTAAGGTTTAACCTAGGTTTTAGGGTTTATTTAGGGTTTTATGGTTTTGTTTTGTTTTTTTAGGGTTTTCCTAAGGTTTTTAGGATTTTATAGGGTTTTCTAAGGTTTTTATGGTTTTGTTTATTTTTTTACTGTTTTCCTAGGGTTTTTAGGATTTTTTATGGTTTTCTAAGGTTTTTATGGTTTATTTATGGTTTTATGGCTTTGTTTGGTTTTTTAGGTTTTTCCTAAGGTTTTTAGGGTTTTCTAAGGTTTTTATGGTTTATTTAAGTTTTTTTTGGCTTTGTTTGGTTTTCCTAGGGTTTTTAGGATTTTTTAGGGTTTTCTAATGTTTTTATGGTTTATTTACGGTTTTATGGCATCGTTTCATTTTTTAGGGTTTTCCAAGGGTTTTTTAGTGTCCTGTTAGGGTTTTGTCCATTTGCAAGCATATGGGGGTTTCTACGGATGAATGGAATAGTGACCGATGCTCAGGTTGATAGAGACACCCCACCCCTTCTTACAAGGAAAAGAGATCAGGAGGTGGAGATCATCGCTCAGAGTTGGCGTAGATGCCCTGTCCGAAGCTGCAAGAAAGAGTTAGTTAATGGCAACCAGGTACCCGTCAGTGAATGCACCAGAAGTCCTGTCCTATCTCCCTAAATGCCACAATCGGAGCCAACATCAAAGAAACCTATACCAATGACAAATGCTGACAAGTTGACGACCAATCAACTCCTAAAGGACATGACTGGTTATCACACTTGCCGAGAAAAGCACCAGACAAGACTCACGATGCTTGCCGATCGAAAAGTGCCTAGTCACGGAAGTCATCCGGATAGTTCGGACTACCAGCTCAAAAGGAAGGAAGGAACAAGGAGAGTGGGGAATCCATCAGGCATCACAAGGATTGCCCGGGTAGTTTGGGATACTAGCCCAAAGGAAGGAGGAAGATAATTTCCTTGGACACCGTCCATTCGGAGTGGAACTCAAAACAAAGGGGGCACCAAGGTTCGTCTAGACGGATCGAACAGCAGATGGGACCATCTAGACTCCAGGCGGCAGTCTAGAAAAAAGAGATGGAAAAGGGAGGCCTTGAATCTATCGATCAGGATCGGAATTCAAAGGCAAGAGGGGTGGCATCGTGATTCGTCAGGATGGATCGAACTGCAGATGGGACCATCTAGAATCTGGGTAGTAGTCTAGAGAAAAAAAGATGGAAAAGGGAGGCCTTGAATCCGTCCATCAGGATCGAAATTCAAAGGTGAGAGGGGTGGCACCGAGATTCATCCTGACGGATCGAACAACGGATGGGACCATCTAGACTCAAGGCGGTAGTCAAGAAAAATGAGATGGAAACGGGAGGCCTTGAATCCGTCCATCAAGATCGGAATTCAAAGGCAAGAGGGGTGGCACCGAGATTCGTCCTAACGGATTGAACCGCTGATGGGACCATCTAGACTCCAGGCAGTAGTCTAGAGAAATGACATGGAAAAGGGAGGCCTTGAATCCATCCAATCAGGATCAGAATTCAAAGCCGAGAAGGGTGACATCGAGATTCATCCTGACGGATCGAACCACGGATGGGACCATCGAGACTCTAGGCGGTAGTCAACAAAAATGAGATGGAAAAAGGAGGACTTGAATCTGTCCATCAGGATTGGAATTCAAAGGCGAGAGGGGTGGCACCAAGATTCGTCCTGACAGATCGAACTACAGATGGGACCATCTAGACTCCGGGCAGTAGTCTAGAAAAATGAGATGGAAAAGGGAGGCCTTGAATCCGTCCATCAGGATCGGAATTCAACGGTGAGAGGGGTGGCACTGAGATTCGTCTTGACGGATCGAACCGCAGATTGGGCCATCTAGACTCTCGACGGTAGTCTAGAAAAATGAGATGGAAAAGGGAGGCCTCGAATCCGTCAATCTGGATTGGAATTCAAAGGCGAGAGAGGTGGCACCGAGATTCATCCTCACAAATCAAACCATGGATGGGACCATCAAGACTCCGGGTGGTATTCTAGTAAAAATGAGATGGAAAAAGGAGGCCTTGAATCCATCCATCAGGATAGAAAGTCAAAGGCGAGAGAGGTGGCACCGAGATTCATCCTGACCGATCGAACTGTGGATGGGACCATCAAGACTCTGGGTGGTAGTTTAGAAAACTGGGATGGAAAAGAGAGGCCTTGAATCCATCCATCATGGTCGGAATTCATAAGTGAGGGGGGTGGCACCGAGATTCGTCCCGAAGGATCAAACTGCAGATGGGACCATCTAGACTCCAGGTGGTAGTCTAGAAAAATGAGATGGAAAAGGAGGCCTCGAATCTGTCCATCTGGATTGGAATTCAAAGGCGAGAGAGGTGGCACCGAGATTCATCCTCACGAATCAAACCATGGATGGGACCATCTAGACTCCGGGCGGTATTCTAGTAAAAATGAGATGGAAAAAGGAGGCCTTGAATCCATTCGTCAGGATAGAAAGTCAAAGGCGAGAGAGGTGGCACCGAGATTCATCCGGACCGATCGAATTGCGGATGGGACCATCTAGACTCTGGGCGGTAGTTTAGAAAACTGGGATGGAAAAGAGAGGCCTTGAATCCGTCCATCATGGTCGGAATTCATAGGTGAGGGGGGTGGCACCGAGATTCGTCCTGAAGGATCAAACTGCAGATGGGACCATCTAGACTCTAGGTGGTAGTCTAGAAAAATGAGAGGGAAAAGGGAGGCCTTGAATCCATCCATCAAGATCATAATTCAAAGGCGAAATGGGTGGCACCGAGATTCGTCCTGACGGGTCGAACCGCGGATGGGACCATCTAGACTCTGGGAGGTAGTCTAGAAAAATGAGATGGAAAAGGGAGGCCTTGAATCTGACCATCAGGATCGGAATTCAAAGGCGAGAGGGGTGGCACCGAGATTTGTCCTAAGAGATCAAACCGCGGATGGGACCATCTAAACTCCAGAGGGAAGTCTAGAAAAATGGGATGGAAATGGGAGGCCTTGAATCTATCCATTAAGATCAGAATTCAAAGGCGAGGTGGGTGGCACCGAGATTCGTCCTGAAGGATCGAACCACGGATGGGACCATTTAGACTCTAGGTTGTAGCCTAGAGAAATGAGATGGAAAAGGGAGGCCTTGAATCCGTCCATTAGGATCGAAATTCAAAGGCGAAGGGGGTGGCATTGAGATTCGTCCTGACGGATGGAACCGCGGATGGGACCATCTAGACTCTAGTCGGTAGTCTAGAAAAAAGTGAGGCGCACCAGACTGGCGCACCTAGCCAGAGCACCAGTCTGGCGCATGCCCCTGCTGCGCAGACTGGTCAGAGGGCTCTTTTTGCATGCTTTTTCATGGTTTTCTCCAGATATTTTCCACTGCGATTTCTGTTTTCAGTGATTCTCT
>JAMKQA010047691.1:0-11504 GCA_024699735.1 Posidonia australis | reverse complement strand
CAGAAAACCCCCAAACCTCATTTCCTTTCCTTTCCCCCAAGTGGGAGCTAGGATCAGACCTCCCTACAAAAATCCATAAATCTGCATAAAAACATGGGGTGTAGACTCTCGAGTCTACTTCAAAACCCCTCAAACCAATCAAGATTCCATCGACCACACATGAAGATATAAATTGGCAAAGGAATCGTGCTCATAAATAAACCTTAAATAGATAAGGCTAAAAACTTCACAAAACCTCCCAAATTCATACAAATTAGCATGATCCACATACATAAACATCAAGGAACTCATTCCCAACAATATCCACATTTTCCCCACAATTATCATGCATTTACTACGATTTTATGCATAAAAACCCCATGAACCCAAAACAAAGCAACAGAGGAGAGGAGGTCGCGGACCTTGCTCAGGCAACCCGCGGCCCTTACCCCTCCTCGGCGAGCCTCCACGAGCTCCGACGAGACGTCTAGATGGCTCAGCTCATCGCCTCCTCCTGCGATCACGTGCCTCTCAGCCCCTTTTCTTCCTTTCTCTCCTCACCGCGCAGACACCCTCTTCCGGTCAGCCACCGTCTCCCCTTCTTATCCCCATCCCTTCCCACAAGACGCCGGCCATCCATCCCGTCGGACGGGATGGGGAGGCACGGGCTTTCGTCCGCTGCATCACGGGAGAGAGAAGAGGAAGGAGAAGAAGAGGATAGGGGAAGGTGGCGGAAGACGAGGCTCGCGTGAAGGAAAAGAAAAAGGAAAGAAAAGAAAAAGAAAGAAATGGCACGCAAATCGAGACAGCTGTGCGTCTTCCAACCGGACTCCAAATTGGTCCCAGATCACAACCTGATGCACAGAAAACCACCCACAACCACACACAGCCAAGAAACAATAGATTATCCATTAATAAACCATTAAACACAATATTACAAGTAATACATGGTTTATTAAATAGAAATGGATAATCAGGCCCAGATGTTACAGATATGGTTCCGGATTTTGATATTAATATGCTTAGATCTGACTCTTCTACATATGTTTTCTCGCATCGTGCCTCTTTGAACAAATTTAGTCTTGAGCGACATTTTTTCTGCTTCTAGCAGAACCCTCGCTTGCGATTTAGTATCGAAGGAGCAAAATAGCTATGTTCCTTCCCTATTTGCCTCTTCAGACACATTTCATTGTTTGAGTTTGCTTAAGGATAGCAATCCTCCCCCATCTGTTCTCTGGTTGGCGCCTCCCTCGTCGACGACGATGCTCCGTGGTTTGACCGTCGACCGTCCGCATGGTGCTCCCCTTCCTTGCCGTTTGACTTCTCTGAGGGCGGGTTCCCGAGGTTCTTATAATGGTGTCAGATTGCCAAGCAACTCCTCGTCTTCTGTGTGGTCTTATACGAGTTATAAGCCGCCAATTTTTTTTAGCCAACTTGTAGTTAATCAGTCTTCTCTCTCAGTTCATGATATGACTATTAACGCGTCTAATATTAACTTTGGAGTCGATTATGTGACTCCTCATTTGTCGTGTACCCCTAGCCACCCTCTGGCTAGTCGTGCAGCCTCTGACATTAATGCTTGCAGTCTTTTTCTCTCTCATGTTTTAAACCTACCACCTCCAACTTCTTTATTACCAAAGGACACCTCCTCACACCTCTTTCCCACCAGTGGGGTTGCGTGCTCTGTGAACAAAACCCCTGACGCAGAGATATCCTCTGACATATGTAATTATCATACTCCTTCCTCTCCCACCCCTTCCCCTTCCGTGAGACACCCCAGTTGTAACTCTAACAGGTTCTCTGTTCTTTCCTCTCCTGTTCATCCCTTTGCAATTGGCCTCTCCCATCTCTCTGAGATTGATTCTAGACACTGTTCAACTCCTTCTCTCTTATCTACGGGAGATTGGTAGGTGGTTACGAGGAAAAAACTCTTCTCCCCATGGGTAAGCTTCTATCGTTCATCTGGTAGGTGCTTTTCCTGTGGCCTCCGGGGTCATCAGGCTAAGAAATGTAAATATGTAGGGTCTTGTTTTAGATGCAAATCAACTTCTCACTCAGTGGCTATCTACAAATTCTTTCAGGCCCCTCAAGATTCCTCCACAAGGTCTCCTGATATGGCTGGTCTGTCGCCACATTTCCCAACTATTTTACCTCCTTCTGTAGTGGGCTGTGACCACTTTCTGGTTCTGTTGCGGAGTGCCATTGTTACTACCCACTCCTCCCAACTTACTAAGGAATCCTTAGTAGAACATATTATGACCTACTGGCCCTGTTCTTCCGAGGTTGAGGTGCAAGATTTTTCTCCTGGAAAATTCTGTTAGTTTTTCCCTCTTCTAAGATTGGAAATGATTATCTTAACCAATTTGGAGCATCCCTACAAATGATCTCCGCTTCTTTTATTCCCTGGTCCCCGAACTCCAACGCGGTGCTAACTTTGAAGGAAGAAGGAGTATGGCTCAGACTCGAGGGTATTCCTCACTACCTTTGGAATATTGATGTCTTCCATCACATGATCTCTAATTTCGTTGAACTATTTCAAGTAGATTTATCTGTGGATTCTATTAAATGCCTGGGCTACTCTAAAGTCAGGGTGAAGATTCATCTAGGAAAGGACATTCCCGATTGCCGTTTTTTTGCTTTTGGCAAATATGTTTATCCCATTAAATATCGGAGAAGTTGGGACTTATGTGCCACCAGTGCTATCCCTACTCCTGCATCCACTGGTCCCTTCCTTGCTTGGCCTACAAATTCTACCCCCTCAGCATCTAGTTCCATTGGTCTTTACCCTAACCACAAATCCTTTAAGACTAATAGAGGTTGGAGAGGTGGAAAAGGAAATAAGACCTCTAGGAGTGGAAAAAAATGTCTAGACAAGAGCCATTAGCCTTGCCTCCCACCCTTCAATTACCTCTACAGGCATTTTACCTACTCCACCCTCTGTCTCGGAGGCTGGCCATGACTTTTTAGTTCACCTATACTCCCACTCCCCCTCAACTGAGCCTCTGCATATTGGAGATGAAACATCTAAGTTTGTAGAGGCAGAAATTAAGGCACGTAATCTATCCATGGCTAAATTCAAAAAAGTTCTTGTTGTTTATGACTATCTGGAGAAAGATGACTTGAGTGGCCCTTCTGAAGTTGCCTCAGAGACCAAGCCAGCAACTCCCATCCACCCCCCAGGTACTCTTGTTATTCCTGTTTCTTCAATTGCTATGCTAGATTCTGATCCACCTCTATCTGGGTCTATGTCATCTGATTCTTCTTCTACTGTTAATGATGCTAGCACTAATAATTTTCTTAATGATACTCTTAATTGGGAGTCCTATGATCAACTCATTGCCTTTTGTAGTATCATTTGTATTTCCTTAAAATCCACTGATGAAGCTAAGAACTTTCTTAATTCTATTCGAATGGAGCAGGGACTTCCTCATATTTATTTTAAATATAAATTCCAACTTGGCTGAGAAACTAGATTCTCTTTATATTTCTCCTCCCAATTAATGATCATTTCCGCATGAAATATAATAGGCCTGGGCTCTAGTGGAAAAACACGGGCTATTAGTAGCTTTATTAAAACTAACAAATGCCATGTCATTATCATTAGTGAGACTAAATTAAAGACTTTTACTCCCTATGCTCTTAGGCAGTTAGGAGGAGGTTTATTAAACCAAAGGTCCTTTACTCCTTCCCTGGGGGCCTCTGAGGGACTCTTCATTGGGTGGAATGACAAATTTTTAAAGTTGTTGCACACTATCCCTACCACACACTGCCTCTCCATTAATTTCACAAGCCTTTCAGATGGTCTGGATTGGTGGCTCACAGGGGTATATGGACCCTACGATCCCATTCTGAACAACGAATTCCTTGCGGAATTAGACTTTTTAAGCAAAAAGGTGAACTCCAAATGGGTCATGGGGGGGTGGGGGGGGGGACTTTAATCTCACTAGATACTCACATGAACACTCCACTAGGTACGACATTACTTCTGTTATGAGACAATTCAACGCCTTCATTGATAGTCACTTCATGGTGGACTTCTCTCCTAATAATTCTAAGTACACTTGGTCCAACATGCAAGTTCCACCTATCATGGTTAAATTGGACAGATTCCTTGTCTCTATTGATTGCAAAAATACTTTCCCCAATTCTTTCTGTCTGGGCTTGACTAGAGTAGTTTTTGACCATATACCCATCTCTCTTAATACCACTTCTCTAGATTGGGGTCTTACCTCATTTAAATTTTACAAATCCTGGCTTCTCTTTGAGGGGTTTAGCTCTTTCATTGAATCTTCTTGGTACAGTTCCTTTAATACTTGTACTTCTCCCTCTCCTGTAACTAAATTTGCATATAGGCTCAAACAGCTTAAGAAACAGATTATTTGCTGGATTAGGCCGGTAAGAAAGGCTAGATGTAACAGACTACTTTCCATTGAATCCCAAATTGCCCATATAGACTCATTAGCTGAATCTCAACAGTTAAATGCAACTATTATGTCTGAGAGAAGAAACCTTTAGTCTGAATATTTCTCTTTGCTCCAAGAACAAGAAGAATATTGGAAGCAAAAGTCAAGAATCCAATGGCTTAAAGAACGAGATTTAAGCACATCTTTCTTTCACAATATGATCAATAACAGAAGAAGAACCAATGCTATTCACTCTTTGAAGATAAGGGACAACATTAATTTTTCCCGTTTCACCATTTCCAAGGAACTAGAGGACCACTTCACTAGACAATTCAATAAACCCACAAGAACTAGTCCTGAATTGAATTGGGACACCTTAATCCCAACTAAAATTCAGAATCCCTTAGACTTAGAAGCTGCATACATCTTGGAGGAAATTCACAATAATTTGTTGCTTTTACCTGGAGACAAGGCCCCGGGACCTGATGGCTTTCAATCTTCTTTTTCCAACAATTCTGGGATATTCTCAAAGTAGATATCCTTGAGTTTTTTAATCATCAGTATTCTTCCACAGAAACAGACTTTCTTCAACCTATTAATCAAACTTTCATCACATTAATCCCTAAGCTGGAAGGGGCACAATGCATAAAAGACTTCAGGCCTATAAGTCTGTTGAATAGTTTATATAAAATAATTACTAAAACTTTGGCTTCCAGGCTCTCCCCTGTCCTAGACAATATCATTGACAACCCTCAATGTGCCTTCATCCCAAGGAGATACATTGGGGACTGTTTCCTGGTAGCGTAGGAAACATTACATTTCATGAAGTTGGCTGGTATCCTTGGATATCCCCTAAAATTGGATTTTGAGAAAGCTTTTGATAATATAAATTGCGATTTTTTATTAGATTCTCTTTCTGGTTTAGGCTGTGGACCTACATGGATTAATTGGATGAAAATGTGCATTACACATGCCAGGTTTTCCATCTTACTTAATGGCTCCCCTAAAGGTTTTTTCCTTGCCACAAATGGTTTAAGGCAAGGTGACCTGTTGTCACCTCTCCTCTTCATTATAGTCACACACATACTGAATAGAATGCTTTCTCTTGCTGTGGAATCCAAGCTGATATCCGGCATCCAATTTCTAAATGGAGGCCCTAATATAGTAAACATTCAGTATGTAGATGACACTATCTTATTTTTGTCTGCATGGAGGACAATATAATCAATATTAAGAGGATTTTGTGTTGCTATTAGTATTGATCTGGTTTGAAAATTAACTTCCATAAGTCCTCCCTTACTGGCATAGGTGTATCAAGTGAACTCATCGCTAGATCATCCCAAATCTTGGGTTGCAACGCTTCTCTTCTGCCTATAAAATATCTAGGACTTCCCCTACACTTTAGGAGGGCAACCTACACTGATTGGTCTCTAGTAATTGAAAAAATCTCTAAAAAACTCTCTCTTTGGAAGGCAAAACAATTGTCTTTAGGAGGTAGATTAACTTTGGTTAACTCTGTTCTCTCAGCCATACCCACATACTATTTATCTATGCTACACCTCCCTGCAAAGGTTGTAAAAGCCATTGATAAACTTAGATCCAGATTTCTTTGGAAATCTATTCTTCCTCTATTGGTCATCTAGTTAAATGGGATAGACTTTGCAGACCAAAGCATCAAAATGGATGGGGAATTATAAATATTAAAAACTTTAATCTGGCTCTTAAATCTAAGTTGCTTTGGCAGTTACTTTCCAACACTTGCTCTCTAAAGTGGAAAGAAATCATAAAAGCAAGATATTTTGCTAGGAACTGGCCTGGGGCTATCCTCAATACATCCTCAGGTAGGCCCTCACCCTTATGGTAGGAATTGAAAGTATGTTTCAATTTAGTCAATAGCTGCATCAACCTTCAAGTTCAGAATGGTAGCAGCACTATAGTCTGGGAAAGTAAATGGTGGAATGGGGAAAGACTTAAATGCTACCTTCCAGACCTTTTCCTATTAGCTAAATGTAAAAAGGCCTCACTTGTCAAAACAATTGAGACCTTTAGAGTTGATTTTGGCAAATTATTTGCTGACCCTCAGTCTCTAGCCCATACTAGAAACATTCAGGAATAGGCTAATCTTCTTTCAGATATTTTGTCTAACCTTAACTTACTTCATGAGGATGACATCTAACAGTGGAATTTCTCAAATCATATTTTCTCAGTGAAATCATGTTACAATATTATCACTGATGGTGGCCTTAGATTTTAGCACCATGACCCAATTTGGTGCAGCTGGGTCCCTTTGAAAGTAAAAATCTTCTCTTCGTTGGTACTCTCTGACAAAATATTGACTAAAGTAAATCTATGTAAAAGGGGTTGGGTTGGTCCTGAAGAATGTATTTTTTGCAATGCACATAAAGAAACAATTACTCATTTATTCATTCATTGCCCTTATTCTATTTCCATTTGGAGTGCATTTATACAGGGATCTCTTTACCCTACTGTGTTTTTCATTATTGATCTGTTTACATTTACTCTTCCCCTCAAACTTGACATGCCTATTAAAGGCTGCTATACTTTGTTTCAAATCATTCTGTGGACTATTTGGAAGGAAAGAAATAACTGCATTTTTAGAGGGGCTTACAAAGGTTCTAAGATGCGTATATATGATATTACTTCTCTTATTCATGGCTGGATAGATTCTATGGCTTCAGGTTTGGATAAAGATGAGGCTCTCTGCTCAATCACCTCTTTCCAGCAATCTCGCGAATCCGAGATTACTACCACTGGCTTACTTACCTGCAGGAATGTAGATTCATCTTAGCCCTGCTCTGCCCTAGTGGATGATCATACGATCAATGATTAACTCCTTGTTAGTCGATTTTTGGCAATTTTTTGTGACATTATTACTTTGCCTGATGGCCTATGTTGGCTGATATAATTTTTTGATTTGGAAGTTCAACTTTAGAGGAATGTATTAACAAACAATATTGTACTATTTTTGTTTTCCCTGGGTCTGTTTGCCCAAGGGACTTATAGATCATAGCTTGCCGTTAACAAAAAAAAAACATGAGTTTGTTTCTTCTTCTCACCAACAAGTCTTTTGTATGCAATTACACTTTCCAATCTTCATTTCCAAATCAAAAGCAAACGATGACATGGACAACCACACATAATTTTCTTGCTCCATCCCACTTAAAAGTCTTTTTTTGTAATTCAACTTTCTTATCTACGTTTTCAGATAAAAAAGAAGAAAGATATAAAATAGTAGGCTTCACACAACTCAATATTAATATTGCATCACGATCCACAAGTCTCACGTTGATATTGGCCATGTCTTTTTTTTTATACAATGGAATCCGAGTATATTTACATCTATCTCAACGAACTTTCGAATTTATCCATGTCAATATAATATTTATAAAAAAATAGTAAAAACAAAGGTTATTTTTTAATATTATTTGAAATGAAATGGAGCCACAATGAATCCATATTTGATTGAATTTCCAAAATGAGAGGGATTTAGTCATCATTTAATAGAGAAATTATTAGATGGATCATTGACTTAAATTCATCAAGTTAAGCACCATCTTTTGGTTTTTTTCTTTATCATCCAAAAGTTCTAATTAAAGTCCATCTTTTAGAAGAAAGTAAGATATCATCTTATTAGGGATCCTAATCAGTACATATTAATGAATCTAATGACTGAAAAAGCAAATTATTAACTTCTCCAATTTAAGTCTAAGATTCACATGATTGTTCCTTTACAATGGTAATTGAAGGAAGAAAATTACATTACTAAATGAAATCTCAAAATATAAAAACCAAAAATATTTGAAGAGAGTTGATTTTTTTTTTTAAAATCGATAGTAGAGAGTTGATTATGTTGATCTATTGGACTTAGTCTTCCTCCAAAATCCATATCTTTATCAATTAACCAATTTCTAAATGTTGAAGTAGACCTTAAGGAAATATCACTTCCTCATGAATTTATCTTAGATTGGGATCTTCAGCTCAACATTATCCTTGTCTTGCCGAGTGAGCAACCCCATTTTTTACCCTAATTTGGTAATATGTGGATTTTTTTAATTTTCAAGGAGGATAATAATGGGGGTCTATGTTTGAATGATATTACTCATAATCATTTATCCATTGCAATTCCTTTTTTGATAATCAATTGTACATATAGGATCAATTGGAGTATTTATCATGATCTGAAAAATATTTTAGTAACTCATATGGGTCCTTTTACAAGAACAATCATAAGAACCTTTATGAAATCCTAACAATCTTATGACATGCTCAATTTTCTCTTAACAAGACTATGTTAGGTTATTTAACCATTGTTGTAGCTAATCAAGAGTTTTATGGTGGAAATGCTAGACAAGAATTCTTTCTTCATCATCAATTGAATCAATTCATGAAAATGATCACTATGAGCCATACAAATTTATTAATTATATTTTCTGTGAAGATAGAGAGTACAACCAAGAATTCTTTTTTTTCATCAATGGAATCAATACCAACAACCTAGGACACTATTTTATTACCATGACATTTCTCATTGGAGGGTACTATAGATTGTAATGTTGTTGATGTCATCTAATAATTTTGTAACATCTATACTTAATTTTCCATTTAATGTAAAACTATGGAATTTGTTGTATTATTTGAATATGGTTTATTAATGAATAATCAATGTTGCGTTTGTTGTTGTGGTCTCTCTCAGTGTATTTGTGTTCTTGGTTTCCCCTAGTTGTGTGACTTCTTTGGCCTTGTAGGTCTGTATGTGCATCTTGGGACCCATGCTTGGGAGTAAGACCCACTTGGACTTGAACTTGGTCAAAGAAGCCCAACCACACACATTAACGTGAGCCCTTCTCCTCCATGCCTGTGATCCCTACCATGGGAGGGCAGCCTGTCTCATCCCCTCCTTGGCAGGGAGGTTGGCATAGATGGCCGAAGAGAATTTGTGGGTGGCAGGCAAGGCGATGGAATAAGAGGAGGTGGTAGTGCCAAGCATGTGAGGCGGGAGGCGGGAGGCGGGAGGAGAGCTTCTTGCCGGAGGAGGTCATGCGAGTGGAGGAGGCTTGCATTGAACCTTGCCAGAGCTAGGTACGCGTTCCCCTTCCTCTTCCATTTCTCACTTAAGGCATGATAGAGTAAAGTAATAGATCATGTATAAATGATGTAGAAATCATGCTAAAATAGGGGAAATGATGGGAATGAGGTGAATAACATGGTTATAGTAAGATCATGCAATTTAATATTGAATTCATGGGATTTTGCTGATGATTTTGGATGCATGCTACAGTAACTTCGTATGAGCTCTATGTCTTTGTGATTTTCTATAGAACAACATGCTTAATGGTTTTGTGAATGAATTGAAGGATTTTAAAGTAGACTTGGAGGTCTACATCTCATGTTTTACTTGTGATTTATGTGTATAACGCCCTGATCCCAGACACGCTACCAAAATCACAATATCATAAGTAAAACTACAATAATTACAGAAATAATTAAATAACTGTAACTAATGCTCACTTCTAGGAAACAATGTGCGGTTAGAAACTCTTATTCTGGCACCGAAACTCAACTGCACATGACATGCACTTGAAAACCAACCAAAGCATGAGTGAATGAAATCTAAGTCACCCAATACGCGCTCCAAACACACAAACAACAAAATCCAGCAAAAGCACTAAAAATACAACTTTTAATTTTCAAAACCTAGTTTTCTTTGAAAATCCATTTCAAAACATTATTTCTCTTTTCCCTTTAAAATCACTTGAGAATCTGTTTCCAAAACCCATAATCTTTTCAAAAGTTCATATTTCTTTTCATTTAAAACATTTGGAAATCCATTTCTAAAAATCACGCTCTTTCCAAAACATGCCTTTTTCCAAAATTCCAGTTCACTTTTCAATGTTTGGGATTTCTTCCCAAAACCAAAACCATTTTTAAAACTCATATCTCTTTCCTTTATACACTTTTAAAACCATTCTCATATCTTGAGAAAACCACATTCTCGACTAGGTCTAGCCTAAAACACAATGCCTCATAGGGCTCAAAACCAAAATCACAAATACTAGTTGGTAACTGGTTAAAACACAATTCTGATTTGATTTTAGGACAATTTACAAGTCCAATCCTAGCCAAACTACATTTCTTTCTTTTTCACAAAACCACATACTTTTCTTATTCATTTCCACTTTTCTTTATTGATGTTACCTTGATCAAGGGTAACTAGGCACATAAGTAGTAGGTGAAGACACCATTTCCCCTACCTTCCTGCACTACCGCTGTGAAGTTCTCCGTGCAGGAAGACATCGCCTCGCTTCAATTTCTTTTCATATTTACATGGGGATACGTCATTATCTAATGTCCGATCGATGACCCGAGCAACTAGGTTCAATAACCTATGCTCAGCCTACACCGTCACAAACATGGGTGACCACGGTCGTGTCTGACAATTGATATTTTTACAATTTATCGATACCATCCACTCATGGTCCCACATTGGCAATCATGGTCGTATTTGTCAATTGGTTTCCTGGAGTATCGTTTTCCTACCATATTGCCGACACCAACTCCCGTGATTTCCACAACACATTATTAGTGTTTTATTTTCAAAACTCTAGAGTTTTCCTTTTTAAAACCATTTTCATTCCATTCTTTTCGTTGCAGAAATCTTTTCCATACAACACACGACCCTCTTCTGGGGTCCCAACTCAATTTATGGGAAAAAAAGAAAACCATACATTAAAATCATAAATTGGGGTCTCATGCCCAAAATTACATAAAACCACACAGTAATCACTTTTATTTATTCTTAGGGTTTGTGACCATGCCGGTGGAACCCCTGGGCGTGGTTCACCAAACCTTACTCCGGTGTGCGGAAACACACTAGGAGGTCCGATACAATCACGGCGAAAATGGTGAATTCGGAGGAAGAGACAAGACTCGGAAACACCAAAGGGAAGACAAAAAGGAAAAGGAAAGGAGACGCCATGTAACACCCCCGTGCTACACAACAGTATAAGAACTACCCAAACACAAATAAATGCAACCAAATAGCAGTATTAAAATAAATAAAGCTAACTACCCAGACCTGTGTGCGGCAAGTGTAGCTCGAAA
>JAMKQA010047690.1:0-11382 GCA_024699735.1 Posidonia australis | reverse complement strand
GCATGCGATTGGTTTAGCGTAGTGCATATAATCTGGAGTCTGCTAGCCGCACACACAGGTTCCTGGTGGTTAGATATTTTACTATTTAGCTTTAGTTTTCCCGTAATTTAATTTGTTTAAATTATTGTGGAAAATTTGGGACGTGACAACTACACAAATCAAAACTAATATTTTTTAATTTGTGAGGACTTTGCAAGGAATTTTTCTCACAATATCCTCGCAAATTTTGATCTTTTTAAATGAATTGTGAGGATATTGTAAGAAAAAGCCCTTGTAAAGTCTTAATGGTATTTGATTTTCTTTTTATTTTTCAAAAATTTGTCATGATGTAGCCTACATATTGTGAGGACATTAGGAGAATAATTATCCTTGTGAGGTCATCTTAACAATATTTGCGTGCACATAGTAAGGAAGTGTCTTAGCAAAATTAACTTAACGACGACCTCTGTTTTTTTGAAACCGGTAATCTGTTTTTTATATATATATTCCCAAAAATTTCCCCATATCCTGACCAAAGTTTGTTATCAATACTACAAAATGAGAGTATTGCCTGCCAAAAGAAAAAATTCAGTTCAGAGGCTTAAAGAACAAGCCTCAAAGAGCAACAACCATTCAAAAAATTCGGCTAATGGAAGTTTAGCCATTCACTGAGAGTTGCCTTCCTCAATTGCTGGAGTGGAGGTATTGCCTTCTCCACTAGAGAATCCAATATTAGCAGCCAAGGATCAATATCCATAGTATGAGTCTGATGAAAGGAGGTAAGAGATTGCAGACAATCTTGCTACTCAAAACCTGCAACCAAACTTACAATGGAATCATGAAACAAGTTTAAGATGTCCCTTACAATCACAGATTTATTTTTATATGAGTTCCTGAAGATACGGTTATTCCTTTCAAGCCAAATAGACCATAGGAAAATTTGTACAAAAGTATGTGTACCAACAGCTGACATTTCAAATTTAAGCATAGGAGGTAACCTAAAGAGGTCAGCAATGGACAAAATTGTAGGATAAAAAGGATATACAGAGAAGGCTTGCCATCTTGAATAAGTAAAGGAGCATGATATAAAAAGATGTGCTGCAGATTCCACATTTGCATTACAAAATATACAAAGATGAGGGCCATTCCAACCTCTTTTGCGTAGATTTTCCTTTGTCAGAATTTTGTTGCATACCACTAATCAGGAAAACAATTTGATTTTAAGAGGGACCCAGCATTTCTAGACCTCCTTGAAAAATTTATATCTTAACCCTCCGTCATTTAAAGTAGCATAACATGATTTAACAATAAACTTACCATTTGTGGGTTTCCATACAATGATGTCCTCCTCAGGGCTTGGTATAGCATTAGGAATAATCCCAACCAATACCACCATCTGCTGTTGCAGGTCCAAGGAAGAGATTGGATGACAGAATAGGTTAGAAGGATTGGAGAGGAAGACATCCATCACTTTAGCTATAGAGGCATATTTGTATTTTGCATACATAAAGAGTTTGGGGAAATAATCTTTTAGTTTTTCCCCATTCCACCATTTACTTTCCCAAAAGATAGTGCTCTTACCATTATTTATATGGAATGAGGTGAACCCATTCATCACATCAAAACACTTTTTGAGTTCCAGCCAAAGGGGCGATGCTCGAGAGTTGGAGTGGTTAAGAATTGCTCCAATTCCTCTTCCGGAGGAATATTTAGCCTTTACTATCTCCTTCTATTTAACCGAGAAGCCGTTGAAGAAGAGTTGCCATAATAATTTGCATTTTAAAGCCATGTTAAAATTTCTCAAATTAATTATGCCCCAACCTTGTTGTTCCTTTGCCCTACATAAAGTCTTCCATTTGACCAAATGACAGGCTGAAGAAGTGGAGGTTTTCCACAGAAACCTTGCTCTCAGCTTGTCAATTTCTTTCTCCACACTGATTGGTAAATGTAGTACAGAAAGAAAGTACGTGGGGATAGCAGACAGCACTGCATTAACTAATGTGAGTCTACCACCAAGCGATAGCATCTTAGCTTTCCAAAGAGACGGCTTTTTTGAGATTTTTTCAATGACTGGGAGCCAATCACTATGTCTGGGTTTTTTGAAGTGTAAAGGTAGACCAAGATATTTTATAGGAAGTTTATCAATTTGACAACCCAAAATGAGAGATGCTCTCTCTGTAAGGGGAGCTTGAGTGCCAATTCCTGTGATGGAAGATTTATGGAAATTAATTCGAAGACCTGAACAAGTCTGAAAATAGCATAGAATTTGTTTGACATTAACCAGATTTTCCTCAGAGGCCTGGAGGAAGAGGATTGTATAATCTGCATATTGAATGTTCAATATAGATGGCCCACCATTTGGAAGCCGAATCCCAGAGATAAGATTATTACCAGATGCTAAAGCTAGCATTCTATTAAGCACATGAGTAACCACAATGAACAAAATAGGAGATAAGGGGTCTCCTTGTCTTAATCCGTTCGACGAATGAAAGAAGCATTTTGGAGTGCCATTTACCAAAACAGAGAAAGAGGCAGATGAGACACACATTTTTATCCGAGAAATCCATTTTTGTCCACATCCCATTCCTTTTAATGATTGTAACAGGAAATCCCAATTGACATTATCGAATGCTTTCTCAAAATCAAGTTTGAGAACAAAACCTGGGACCCCATTAAGTTTCATGTGATGTAAAGTTTCTTGAGCCACAAGGAAGCAATCACCTATGCATCTTCTAGGAAGGAATGCACTTTGTGAGTTATCTATTACTTGATCGATGGCAAGAGATAGCCTAGATGATAATGTTTTTGCTATAATCTTATAGAGGCCATTTACTAGACTTATAGGCATGAAGTCTTTGATATCTTTGATGCCTTCGTTCTTTGGAATGAGAGTAATAAAAGTCTGGTTGATGTGTAATAGAAAATCAGCATCAGAAGAGTTGTAGAGATCTAGAAAAAATTTTAAAATATCTTCTTTAATCATTTCCCAAAAGCGTTGGAAGAAATATAAGGGGAATCCATCAGGTCCTGGGGATTTCTCCCCAGGAAGAGAGCCAACAGTTTTGGAGATTTCTTCCATGGTGAATATGGTTTCCAAAGAGTCAGGGTCGGATATTTTGTTGGGCACCAAAGAATCCCAATGGAGAGCTGGGATCTTCCTAATTGGCTTATTAAATTGCCTGGAGAAATGATTTTCAATCTCCTTAGAAACAATAGCAGGGGATTGTTCAGGGATGCCATTGATTTTAATAGTGTGGATTGTGTTGGTCCTTCTTCTCAGCTTTACAATGTTATGAAAAAATCTTGTGTTCAAATCACCCTCCTTGAGCCATTGTATCCTAGACTTTTGTTTCCAATATGCTTCTTGCTCTTGTAATAGGGAAGAGTATTCTACTTTGAGAAAATTCAATTTGTCATGCAGGGTACTTGGGTGATTCGGAGAAGAAATCCAGGAATCAATGAGGTTTATTTGCGATTCCACAATCTGAAGTCGTCTTTTTTTATCTCTCTAATAGTACCCATCCAAGATGTGATTTGTTTTTTAAGGAATTTAAGTCTATAAGCAAATTTTGCCACTAGGGAAGGAGAATGACATTTGAAGAAGGATCTATGCCAACAGGATTCAATGAATGGGGCGAGGCCTTCATTTTGCATCCAAGATTTATAGAATTTGAAGGGAGGGGGTCCCCAATTATGTGGAACAGTGTCCAGAGTTATTGGGGAATGATCTGAGGTAACCCTGGTCATTTCCAAACAAAAGGAGTCTAGGTATTTATCCAGCCATCCAGAGGATAGCAAAAATCTATCCAGCCTAACCATGGTAGGGTTTAGCTGAAAGTTCGACCAAGTGTATTTACAATTGTTTGGTTGGAAATCTAGCAATGCTGAGGATTCAATAAATTCGTTGAAGTCTTTCATATGTGATGGAGAGCCTCCTCCAGATGAATGTTCAGTTGGTGATCGAGTAATGTTAAAATCACCGCCTAAAATCCAGTTATTATTAACTTTGGAACTTAAATGATTCAATTCCTCTATAAATGCCCTTTTAAGGTTGTGTTCACAAGGCCCGTAGACTCCCGTGAGCCACCAGTGGAAATTATCCAAGAGATTAATGAATGAGAGAGAAATAGAGTAAGTGGCTACAATGGAAGTGTCGAGAGTAACCAGATTATCGTCCCAACCAACAAGTATTCCCCTGGAGGCACCCAAAGAGGGTAGGAAGGTCCATTGAGTAATACAGCCACCTCCAAGATTTCTTAAGGTAGAAGGGGAGAAAATTTCCATCTTTGTTTCACTAATAATAATAATGTTGCATCTATTTGTTCTAATGAAATGCTTTAGGGCTCTTTTTTTCCCACTACTGTCCAAACCTCTAATATTCCAAACTGCAATTAACATAAATTAACTGCTGCAATTAGAAGAGAATCTATTTTCTCTTTGATGTAAGAGGTGTCATTTAAATGTGTAGGGGTTAAACCTTGGTCTGTTCTTATAGAGTTATAAAATGACTCAATATCACTTGGGGAATCAAGGATTATTCCAATCTTTTTACAGAAGTTATTAAACTATTCATAGGAGTTCCAGGCTAATACTTGATTCAAAAAATCATCATCACTAGCATTATCAATTGAAACAGAAACTGGAATTTCAGTATTAGATGAAGAATCAGAACTAGAAGAGGTTGCATATTGATTTTGAGTAAAAGTAGGAAAAGTTCCAAGGCCACTGTTACCTGGCACGTGGATAGGGGTGGGAGGCAGAGGATTTGGAGCTTCAGAAGCATCTCCAAGATCGTCACTTTCAAGGCAGTCGTAGATTGCCATCACTTTTTAAAATTTAGACAATGATAAATGTCTAGCTCTGACCTCCGATTCAATAAACCGAGCTGTCTCGTCTTCCTTTGAGGTTGGATGAGACGATGTGCTAAGCGGGGGAGATGGCATACTATATTTATAAGAAGAGGAGAGTGGAGGGGTGGGGAGAAGGGCAGAGGAGGTAGCAGCTGGACTAGGGCTGGTAGATCTGGTCCAGACCAGGTTGCCATCTTGGGGGATTCTTTTTCCTTTAGCTCCTCTCCACCCACGATTGGTTTTGAATGGTTTCCTTGTTGGTTTTAAGTAGGTAGCATTGGCCTAGACAGGAGGTTTAGATGGCCAATTTTGGGGTGGCACTGGAGAGTGGGTCGCGGTAGGGCAAAGGTCCCAGCTGTGCCTGTACTTGATGGGGTAAACATAATTTCCAAATTCAAAATACCTACAGTCAGGGATGCACTTCTCAGGGATAATATTGACTCGTAATCTTGCAAATCCGCGGTATTTCGCATGATCAATGGAGAGGTCCACCTCCATGAGTTCAGCAAAGTCAGCAATCATGTGGCGCAGAATAGCTACATCCCAAAGGTGAAGAGGGATGCCTTCCAAGCGGATCCAAACCCCTTCTTCTTTAGTAACAACAATCGCATTCGAATTCGGAGTCTAGGGAATGAAGGATGCAGCAATGTTACGAAGCAGATGTTCGTGCTTCTTAAGAGATTCAGTTCTTGACTTAACAGAAGGGAAGGTCAGAAGGTATTTGCCCGGGGAAGTGGCCCTTACAACGATTTCAGCTCCTCCTGTCCAACAAGATTGGACATGATTGGATAGCATTTCCAGAGAGAGGTTAGAGTTGTGTGCCGTCACTAATGCGGTTCGAGAAAGCAGCAGGTAGTTTTCGCACACGGCATCGTTCAGAGGTAGGATAGAGGGGTTCTGGGAGGAGAAGCCTTGCGAAGACATGGCTTTAGAGAAGGAAGTAGGTTCCTGCAAATATTGGCATATTGTAGCCGAGTGAGAGGGAGATCGACACCTAAAACAAGAACCAACATACCTACAGGCAGTTCTCATATGACCTTTGAGACCACATTTAAAACATCTATTAGTTTTTCTACAGAACGTTACCAAGGGTGGGATGAGTTTTTCCTGGAAACAACGTTCCAGCCAGCACCAGGGATATCGGCCAGGAAGCAGGGGCTGGCTTCCACTTGAGAGGTTGCGTTTGCACAAGAGGGGGGGAAAGATTTGCCAGGAGAGGAGAGGGCCGCAAATCTCGAGCCAAAGACGCGAGGGATCTCCTCAACACAAGAAGAGCCTACATAGGTGATTCGAATTTCTGGAATGGAGGTGCAGGGAGTGGGGCAGGTAGCATGCAAGGTTCTAGCTGAGCCAGGGCCAGAGTTTCGACCGCAAAAGTGGGTGGATGGGCGGGAGAAGTATGAACTGGCGCAACTACCGTAGCCACCAGAGTCAGAGACGTTTTGCATGTCAGGTATGCCATCCCTCGGCAGGGACGAGGCGGATCTCTCAAGATCCGAAAGATAATCAACATAATGTTGATCAAGGGGGGGATTATAATGGATCACAGAAGGCTTCGTCTGAGGTAATGTAGCTAAGCGTATTTGTTAAAGTTATTTTCGACATCAGGATAAAAGACTCGGGGTGAGTGCGAAACTCAGGATGAGTCACCTCGAAAGAGATGAGAAGGAGGGCGGCTAACATGTCTTGGAGACTGGGAGCTGCCAGGGATCAACTGGGAACACACAACCTCCGCCGCAGGGAAGATCTCACGATATTCGAGAAAAGATTTATCGCCCTCAAAGATATTGTTGCAGGGGAGAGGAGGGGAGGGAATCGACGGTGGCTGATACACCGTAAAGTTCCACACCATAGGTTTAGGAGTCTGCAGTGAATCCCCATCAGAACCCCCTCTCCATTTACCAACGGAGATAACACACCAGCGAGAATCGATCGGAGGTCTTTTCTCCGCGAGAGAAAGGGGAGGAAGTTCCCCCGACCCACAGTCCGACAATAAGTCCTCAGAGAGATCGAAAGCGTCTTTGGAAAGGGGTTTAGATTGAGTAGCCCTAAAAAATATGTCATGCTCATGCCTAGATTTAGCTTGGAAATGCCAGAAAATGTAGGGAAAGGAGATAGAGCAAGCTACAGCATAGGCCTTAGAGATATATCATACACGTAAATTTTTAAACAGTCCATAAGCAATAAACCTCGAGTAATAGAAAAAATCCATGACAAAATTATAGCGATTAAAGTAAGTGGAAATAAGGGGAGGTGAGAATCCCTCAGAGATGTTCAGTAGAAGGTATCTACCCGATTTGCACCAAGCAAATCCAGAACCAGTCGAGAGATCATCGACTAGAGAAGGGGAAGCCGAGGAGACAGATAAAGCAAGGGATCTAGCTGAGGAAGCTGGTCCGAGCCCTAGTGAGGCAAGAGATTTCTCGCCGGGGCCGATTACCTGACCGCTAGGCTTCCGCCTAAGCCGCTTGTGAGGATGCCCAGAGGAACGCCTACTTAGAGGTCGAGTAGAAATCGGGGAGTCCTCCGCGAAGAGACTGCTTTTGAAGCCATCCCAGTCGAAGCGAGTGGCGTGCCGGAGCAAAGCCGCTTCTCTAAGGCAGCCTAAATTGAGCGGTTGCGCACAGCGACAGCCCATGTCGCAAGTTTGCAGAGGAGAACAAGGGTTTTCCGTTTTCGCCTGAGCAATTTCGCCAGTAGAAGAGGTGAAAGCAGTTTTCACGATGTTTCCAAAATTCAACGACGACCTCTGTTGCATAGACAAAATTGACTTTATAGATATTACAAGGACAACTATCGTTGCAGTTCTAAGGACAACTATCCACGTAATTCTAACGTTTTCTAATAATGTTGCTCTCAACTTTTCTATATAGAACAGAGGGACACTGGCTAGGGCTGTGGAACTTATCTAACCCTAGTGTCCTCCCAATAAGGGGCTCCCAAAGGTTGATACCCACCTTGGATTCATAACATACAGGTGTCCCACCAAAGTCTAGTCTCGTAATCATTGTCCAATCTAGCAAGGTAATGGTCATCTCACCCACTGGATGATGGAATGTGTTGGTCTCCAGCCTCCTTCTCTCTATCAATGCCAAAGCATAACCAATATTTCCACGCATCCAGTCAACAAGAAGCGAAGAACCTACAATTCGACCTTTTGCTTGCTGGGTCAAAGAGTTGTACTACTTGCATGCATTCTACCAACCTAACTTACATGTAGGCTCCACACAAGCCTATGTACAAATCTTTATCAAAATATAGAATAGAAAACAAGTAAGAAAGAAAAACAACAAAAGAAAACGTACCAATCCCTCCTCATGAAAGTTGTCATACTGGAGAGGGTAAGACTGTGACGACCTCTGCGTGGCACCTTAGGAACGTGAGGTAAACTCTCACCAGCCTCCATTTGCAAAAGAAACGTACAATTAAGTTCAGATTCATTTTTATAAACTCTACAAACTTATTTCAAAACATCAAGCCCAAGTGCAGTGGAAAAGTCCAAAATCCTAAGGTTTGTAATAACAAAATTTTATTACAAACTTATTTCAAAAAATTTAAGCCCAAATGGCTTGAAAGAGTTCGAAATCCTAAGGTTTGTAATGACAAAATTTCATTACAAGCTTCTTTCAAAAATCAAGCCCAAGTGGCTTGAAAAGATCATAATCCTAAGGTCTGCAATGACAAAATTTCATTACAAACTTATTTTAAAAACCAAGCCCAAGTGGTTTGAAAAAAGTCAACATCCAAAACTTTGTAATGACAAATTTTCATTGCAAAGTAGTTTTAAGAATCAAGGCCAAGTGGCTTAACTCAATCCTAGTTTATAATAAATACTTTTTTATTACAAACTTAACTCAATGCAAGTTTGTGATAAACAAATTTTTTATTACAAACTTAACTCAATCCTAGTTTGTAATAAACAAGTTGTTACAAACTTAATTGAATCCCAACTTGTAATAAACAAAATTTTATTACAAACTTAACCCAAAATTCTAGTTTGTAATAAACACAATTTTATTACAAACTTAACTTATTAGTGTTGGGAATAAACTCACCCAAAATTTTGTAATAAACCGTTATTACAAAAAACACTAAATAATTCCAATTAGTTTCTAATATACTGCTTCGAATAAAATTTTTTCTAAGTTTTAGTCATATTTTGCTTTAAATGCCAAGTCACGTGAAGTTTAAGTACTCTTGTGAATTTGCCATACTATGATTTGTCACATTGCATTTACATGTTGTTATTAGGTCATAATCAAGCTCGTAATAAATTCAATTTTTGCTATTAGGCATACAGTAAATCATTCACTTGAGTACAACTTAATAAAAAAACACTACTTTTCGATATACACACACCAAGACATAAACATCGAGTTTAGTGTCGTAATCCAACAGTCAATCCTTTCTGGATAATCTAGAGTCCAATCACACACATGACGAATCTTCGCATATTGATTGTCTAATAGACCGCATCATAACACGAGGTCAACATCAGATTGTCATTTTCACTCAAATTGAAGAGTTTAATAGTGAATAGGTAACACGAAACCACCACATAAATCGACAATCATGATATTGTATTGGATGCAGGTAGTTAAAACTAAAAGCTCAAATAACCTTCAATACATACTTTCATCTACTTGGGGAATAAATTAACTGAGGGCTTACACATTTGAATCCTAAAAGCCTAGGATTCACCTTGATCATAGAAAATCACTTAAAAAACAAAGCCAAGTCAACACTCACTCAAAGGATGGTGCCCGTGCGAAAAACTGCTCTAGCGAAAAACTGTGCAACTCTCTGTGCCCTAGCGCTGTGTGCTCTTCCCCTTCCCGATGGTGCCCGTGCGTCGACCCTCGGGACGATCCTCCTACCACCTTCGCTCACGCGAGGTCCCTGCGGACGGCATGGCTCATTCTGGGAGCCCTTTGTTCGTTTCGGACCGCTGGCGGAAGGTCCCTTCTGCCGCCGTGACTGCAGTCACAACCCCTTTGGCTTGTAGCCGACTGGTAACTTCTTCCCTTTCTTCCGCCTTGACGATCCCTACTAGGGGCAGTCGTAAGAGGAAGGTCTCTTTCTCCTCTCCGACCTCAGATCCTCGACCTGTGACTTTGGTGCGGGTTTGCTCCTCTGGATCTGGGGTTGTGACGATTTATATTGGTACTTCTGCTTATGTGATTGCGAATGATTCTCTTGGTGTGTGCTTACATGTCGATTGTTCATTTCTTACTAAATGCTTGGTACCGCCGTGGCTCTATTCAATAGATCGGTGTATTATTAACACCGATGTGCTTGCCCCTTTTGGGTCTGTATCTCAGGATTTTTTTTATGGGATTACTAAATATTGGCATGCGCATTGTTCTCTGATTAAGAAGTTTGAATATGATCGATTCTCTTTGGGTTTTGATGTTTTCCCTACTGCTTTTGCTGGGTCCGACGAGCTTTCTAGCAATGATCCTATTCTATCATATTTTCCGGCGAGCCTTCTTCCGCCGGTGGGATCACAGCGGGGGAGAACTGTTTCGAGGGTTCCGTGCTCTTCGAGAAATGTCAGAGCCGAGGACGACGTCCTTGTGTCCTCGGGGTCTGTTTGGGGTTTTTCCCGTTACTTGCCTCCGAATATTTTGAATTCTTTAAGTTCTAATTTAGGGCTTAATTTGGATTTGGGGGTTAATTGTCATTATTCATCTCTTGATTCTGCGACTTCATTGGTTAATGAAGTCTTGGTGGGTCCGCCTCGACCCCTACCCCCTGCAATTTCTTCTGACGACGTGCACTCCCTTTGTCTTTCTGACATGCCGGTCATTTCTGATTTTAATGACCCCATTTTTGATCCTAATTTAGGCCTTTATTCGGACTTAGGGGATAATTGTGATTATGCATTTTTTGATTCTGCGACCCCACTGGCTAATGAGGTCTTGGTGGGTCCGTCTCGACCCCTGACCCCTGCAATTACGTCTGACGACGTGCATCCCCTATGCCCTTCTGACAAACCGATCATTTCGGTTTTTAATGACCCCCTTTCTGATATTCACATCGACGACGCTTCTAATTATTTTAATAATATCGCGCCGTTTGAGTCGACTGCAAACGCTGCGTCTGTCAGCCTTCCTGACGCCAGGGCAATTTCCTCAGAGATTTCCCCTGACGATACCAACTACTGGGGTAGTGGCTCTCGTTTTGCCGCCCTTCTTCCTTCTTCCCCCCTGATACAAACCATACTCTTGAGGCGGCATCTCCCGGGTGGACTCTGGTGAAAAAAAGGAAGACTGTGCCTTCTCCTTTGGTACGCTTTTGCTCTGATAACAATAGATGTTTTAAATGTGGTTTGAGGGGGCACATTCAGAGTGCATGTAGATTTTTGGGTCGCTGTTACCGCTGTAAAGCAGCGTCTCATTCCATTGCCATATGTGATTTTTTTCAGGACCCTACAATAGAAAATATGACTGGATCTTCCCCTCAAAACCCCATCACCATCCACCCCTCTGACGCATCCTGTGAGCTTAATCTACACTACGCTCGATGTGCTATAGTCACTGACCATGCCTCT
>JAMKQA010047689.1:0-16114 GCA_024699735.1 Posidonia australis | reverse complement strand
GTGGGTTGAGCTCAGTGAAGAGAGTGGCTCGTTTTGTGAGAAAATAATGGAGAAGAAATGGGTTTAATGAGTGTGAAGGAAATGAGTGAATTATGGTGAAAATTGGTAATCAGAAAAATGATATATATGGAGAGGGAGAAATAAGGTATTGGGTTGGAAAAGGAGGAGGGGATGTATTGAAGCATTATGGGCCTTCGTGGGCCTCCATGGGCCTATGTGGGCTTTGTGGGCCCACACGGGCTTCATGGGCCTAAGTGGGCTTGTGTGGGCCTTGTGGGCCCCCATGAGCCCAAATGGGTTTAGGTGGGTCCAAATGGACCAAATGGGTCCAATCAAGTTGAATGAGAGTCAAATGGGCCTAGAATGGGCTTGTGGACCCAATTGACTCAACTAAGGCTTAATGGGCCTAAGTGGGCCTTCATAGGCCCAATTGGGCCTAATGAGGGTTTGTGGGCCCAAATGGGCTCAAACAAGGTTCAAGCTCAGCCACCAGATCCTCATCCTGCAAAATTGGAAAATTAGGGTGTCTACAGACATATAACGATAGACCATACGAAAAAAGGTTTGTAAATTCTAAAGTAAAATGTAATATGAAAAATGACACACCGGAAGTTTTTCTGTAAAGCCCTGATCCCAGGCATGCGACCGAAACACAGTATCAAGCATAATTACACTAATTACAGAAACATTAAATAACTATAACTAAGGCTCAACTTCAGGATCACAATGCGCGGCTAAAAGCTCCAACTCCGGCACCGGAACTCGGCTGCACGCGATCTACACCTAAAAACCAAATAAGTACGCGTGAATGACATCTAAGTCACCCAGTACGCGCCCCAAACATACAAACTACAAATTCTCGGCAAAACCGTAAAAACTCATTTCTTTTGTTTTTCAAAACTTGGTTTTGTTTTTGAAAATCCTCTTTTCTTTTACTGGAAAATCATTTGGGAATTCAATCCCAAATCCATGCTATTTCAAAAGCCATGTTTCTTTTCTTTTCTCAAAACATTTGGAACTCATTCCAAAACTACATTCTCTTTCGAAAACACACCTTTGCATTTCTTTTAAAACCTTTGGAATTCATTTTCCAAAACATATCTTTTTCAATAATTGGGATTTCTTCCCAAAATCACACTTTCAAATTCACATTTCTGACTAGATCCAGCCTAAAACACAGTTCCTCATGGGCTCAGAACCAAATCATAAATACAGGCTGGCAACTGGTAAAAACAACATCATCATTTCATTTTAGGATTTTAGGACTATTTCATAAGTCCAATCCTGACCAAATCACATTTCTTTTCTTTATTCATTTCCACTTTCTTTACTGTTGTTACCTTGATTAGGGGTAACCAGGCGCACAAGCAGTAGGTGAGGACATCTTTGCTCTACCTTCCTGCATTGCTACGGTGAAATTCCCCATGCGGGATGTCACCACCCCGGCCAACCAGCCTCAATTTCATTTTCATAAGTGAACGAGGATACGACTCTGTCTGACGCCCCATTGGTGACCCAAACAACTAGGTCCAATAACCTAGGCTCAGCCTACACCGTCGGTGACCCGAACAACTAGGCTCAAAAACCTAGGCTCAGCCTACACCGTCACGAGCTCGGTGACCCGAACAACTAGTTACAACGACCCAGGCTGAGCCTACACCGTCGGTGACCCGAACAACTAGGTATAAAAACCCAGGCTCAGCCTAAACCGTCTCAAGCTCAGCAACCACATTATTAGTGTTCCATTTCAAAATTCTTTAAACTTTCTTTTCAAACCATTTTCCATTTCATTCTTTTCGTTGCAGAACTCTATTTCCTTGCAACACCTGACCCTCCACTAGGGGTCCCAACTCAAGTCACGAAAACCATGCTTAAAATCATAAATTTGGTCTCATGCCCAAAACCACACAAAATCATCCTTTTCATCCATTTATGGGATCAAAACCCAAAACCACGCCCAAATCTATTTATTTGGGTCCCACATTCCTCCATATCACTACATGGGGAAAAACTTCATTAACACATACTCCATATACCATTAAAACCAATTATCCTTCATTTAAATTCATAATTTATGCATACCAGGTTTAGGACAAAAACGGTAAACCAAATCTTCGGATCGGTATACCGAAGATCCCTGGTTCGGTATACCAAATATTGTCGGTATACTGAAAACCCTTGAATCGGTCGACTGGATGTTTTTGGTCTGTCGATATCAGGTATCTGGCTAAATCTGCTAGGATTTCGGCATACCAAATTCCTCGTAGACAGGGCACACTCCTGTTTAGGGCGGCGAAATTCACCCAAAGTGGGAGTCCCGATCGGACCCTCCAAACATACATCAAAAATTTCCATAAATTCATAGGGTGTAGACCCTTGAGTCTACTTCAAAACCCCTCAAACCATTCACGATTTCATCCACCACACAGTTCATACGAAAATCATAAGGGGAAGAGGCTTATGAACGGCTACTGTAGCCTTCAACCCCAAAATTACATTTTCCCCACAAATATCAATCCTAACCGCATGATATCTATATTCTCAAGCTATATAACACATTACCATTCATTTCATGATTTTTCCACAATTTTTCATTGCATTTTTCAACTTCCATGCAATTTAACCCATCATTAATGAAACACTGAACGGAGGAAGGGAAAGGGGTCGCGTACCTGGCTCAGCTCTCTGGCGACTATCCCGCACTCTGGCGAACCTCCTCGCACCCCAACGTAGGCTCCTCTACCAGCGGACACACGAGTGGCTCACACCACCTCCTCGGTTGCACGTTGTTCCTCTTTCTTTTCTCCTCTCTCGGTCACCTCCTCCTCTCTTCGCACGCCGTAGCCTCCCTTTATCCTCTTTCCCACCCGCGTCGCGTCGGCCGCCCATCGCATTTGAAGAGACGGCGAGGCACGGGCTGGCGTCGTTGGTGGCATGGGTCGAGGGAAGGGAAGGAAGAAGACGGAAAAATGGTGCGGGCTCGTGAGAGGAAAGGGAAAAGAAAGGAAGAAAATACAGGCACGCAAACCGAGGCGACTGTGCATCCTCAAATCGGACTCCACATTTGTCCCAGATCACAAACAGGTGCACAAAAAGTCAACCACAAGCTCACACACCCAAAATCAACATATTATCCATTAATAAACCATTTAAGCAATATTAAAATTAATTACATGGTTTACAAATAGAAATGGATAATCAGGCCCAGATGTTACATCCTACTCCCTTAAAAGAATTTCGTCCTCGAAATTCAACTCTAATAAAACGAGTAGGGGTACTGTCTTTGGATGTCCACCTCGCGCTCCTAGGTAGCCTCCTCTATACCATGGTGTTGCCACTGACTAATGGAATCACTTTATTCTTGAGGACTTTCTCTTTTCGGTCCAGTATCTGAACTGCATTTTCATCCATAGACAAGTCCTCTTGCAGCTCGTCTGGCTACACCGGCATCACCTGGGACGTATCAGCCAAACACTTCCTCAACATAGACACATGGATGGTGTTGTGTACACCCGCCAACTCCGAAGGCAGATCTAGTCTGTATGCCACCTCACCAATCCTCTTGGTAATCTAGTACGGTCCGATATATCTTGGGCTCAACTTGCTCCTCTTACTGAACCGCATCATACCCTTGGTTGGTGACACTTTCAGGAAAACGAAGTCTCCTACCTCAAATTCCAAAGGTCTCCACATGCTATCAGCATAGCTCTTCTACCGACTCTAGGCAGACAACAACCTCTTCCTGATTAGATCCACCTTGCCCTCGTACTACTGTACGATCTCGAGCCCAACTAATTGTCTCTCACCCACCTCACTCCAGCAAGTGGGTGTCCTACAGGGTCTGCCATACAATGCCTCGCATGGTGCCATACTAATACTAGCATGGTAATTGTTATTATATGCAAACTCAATCAGAGGTAAACGATCCTCCCAGCTACCACCAAAGTCCAAGGCACAGGCCCTCAGCATGTCCTCTAGTGTCTGAATGGTCCTCTCTGTCTAGCCATCCGTCTGGGTTGGAAAGCAGTGCTAAAATTCAACACTGTGCCAAAAGCATCTAGTAAAGCTCCCCAGAATCTCGATGTAAACCTTGTGTCTCTGTCAGACACAATAGACACTAGGACACCATGCAATCTCACAATCTCAGCCATATACAACTCTGCCAGTTTTGACAAAGGAAGGTTCACCCTCATTGGCAAGAAATGTGCCGACTTTGTAAGGCGATCCACTATCACCCACACAGTATCATTCTTCCTTCGGGTTCGTGGCAAACCCGTCACAAAGTTTATCGATAGATTTTCCCATTTCCACACTGGAACGTCCAGAGGCTGCAAAGTCCTTTCGGGCTTCTGGTGCTCTATCTTCACCATCTGGTAGGTTGCACACTTCGCCACATACTCAACAATCTCTCTCTTCATCTCAGGCCACCAGAAGTTCCTCTTTAGGTCTTTATACATCTTGGTGCTTCCTAGATGAATAGAGTATCTAGAGCGGTGGGCTTCATCTAGCAAACTATTCTTGATTTCCTCTATCTGAGGGGCATTACCAGCTTCCAGCTTCCTCCAGATATCAGACACAAAAGAATTATATTGCTGAGTTGTGACAATCGCCTCGATCATCCTCGAGTGAACAGATAAATTAGCCAGCACTACTCCAGTGGGTCCTTGAGACTGTCTTCGAGGCCTTTACTCCACTAGTCCCTCTAATAATTTCCATTCATGGATCATCAGACTAGCCATAACATGAGTGCGTCTGCTTAGAGCATCTACAACTACATTAGCCTTCCCCAGGTGGTAGGACAAACAGAAATCATAATCCTTAATGTACTCCACCCAGCGCCTCTGTCTCAGGTTCAAATCCTTCTAGGAAAAGATGTACTTCGAACTCTTGTGATCTGTGTACACCTCAAACTATTCACCATATAAATAATGCCTCCAAATTTTCAAGGCGAACACAACAGCTGCCATCTCTAAATCATGGGTGGGATAATTCTTCTCATGATCTTTCAATTGGCGCGAGGCATACGCCACCACCCCACCATGCTGCATCAGCACACACCCCAAACCAGTCCCACAGGCATCACTGTAGACTGTAAAACCGCCACTCCTAGAGGGTAAAGTCAAAACTGGGGTCGATACTAGACGAGCCTTCAACTCATTGAAGCTCTCCTCGCACTGCCAATCCCAGGCAAAGTGCACTTCCTTTCGAGTCAATCTAGTCAATGGTGCAGCAATATTGGAGAAATCCTTAATAAATCCCCTATAATATCCTGCCAGGCCAAGAAACCTTCTAATCTCAGTCACTATCTTCGGTCTGGCCCAACTGCTCACAGCTTCCACTTTGGCTGGATCTACCTTGATTCCTTCTCTTGAAATAATATGACCAAGGAAAGACACCTCTTCCAACCAAAACTCGCACTTGGAGAACTTAGTATACAGTTGATGCTGCCTCAGCGTCTCCAGTACGATCCTCAAGTGCCTCCGATGGGTCTGAACATCCGGAGAATACACCAGAACATCATCCACAAAAATAACCACAAACTGGTCCAAATAGGGTCGGAACACCCTATTCATTAGGTCCATAAAAGCAGCCGAAGCATTCGTCAACCCGAATGACATAACCAAAAACTCATAATGTCCATAACCGGTGCGAAAGGCTATCTTCAGCACATCTGGCTCACTGATCCTCAACTGATGGTCTCCGGATCTCAAGTCTATCTTGGAAAACACCGATGCTCCCTGCAACTAGTCGAACAAATCGTCGATCCTGGGCAGTGGATACTTGTTCTTGACCGCGATCTGGTTCAACATCTGGTAATCTATACAGAGCCGAAGTGAACCATCTTTCTTTTTCACAAATAGAACCAGTGCTCCCCAAGGTGAAACATTGGGATGAATAAATCCCTTGTCCATCAGTTCTTGCAGCTGATTCCGGAGCTCCCTTAGCTCAGCAGGTGCCATCCTGTACAGAACCTTGGAAATAGTACCTGATCCCAGCACCAAATCAATCACAAACTCCACTTCCCTATGCGGTGACATTCCAAGTAATTCCTCTGGAAAAACATCGGGATATTCCCTCACCACCGGCAAGTCCTGAATCTTGACCACAGGCGAAGTAGATACTGTCACACATGCCAAATAGCCCACACTGCCTCTCACCAGATTATGATAAGCCTTGAGAGCAGAAATCACTTTCCTAGGCTCACCCAGTCTAGTACCCTGTACCATATACCAACCTTGCCCTGGACACTCTGCCAAAACTCTCCTCTTGGCACAATCTATCACAGCTGAATGTTGTGCCAGCCAATCCATTCCTAGGATAACATCATAATCCTACATATCCATTAGGATCAAGCTGGCCTGCAAATTCCTGTCCCCTAGCTGAATATCAATCGTTCTCAAATATCTCCACGCCAAACTGTGTTCTCCCAATGGAGTGACCACATCTAGGTGGAATGCCAACCTAACTGGCCTAGTCCCGATCTCAAAAGCAAACGACTCGGAGATAAAAGAAAATGAACTCCCAGAGTCAAACAAGACTCGGGCCATCCGACCAGCCACAAGAAAAGATCCTATAATCAACACACCATATCCATAATCATAACATGAAATAGTGTCACTTACACATAGGATCTATTATTACAGGACAAGACTTATCAACTCAGCTGTGCTAATTCTCACCTTCTACCACATCTCCAGATGGACCCGCATCTGGGGAAGCAATGGAGAACACTCCCCCCTTTGTCAGCTGACGTGGTGCATCACCTGCTGGCTTAGGCTGACTAGGACAGTCCTTCTGGTAATGCCCGGACTTCCCACAGTTGTAGCAGACTACTCTGTCTAAACTCCTTTGCCTATGCCACCATTGCACCGCTACATGCCCCACCTTGCCACAGACATGGCATGGTCCCATCTGTAGGCCACTGCTAGACCCAACATGGCTGAAACCCATACTCTCTTCTCTACTAGATGTAGACCGTTGCTTCCGCTTCTTACCAGAGCTTCCAGAACTCCTAGAGCTTGGCGCTCCCATCACTGACGGTCGAGAAGTGGAGGGTTGAGAAACAAAAGGTCGAGAGACAGACCTTCTCCCCCTTATCCTTCTTAGGATACTCCTCCTGAAACAGCCTACGATCATCCTTACAGCGGCTTGCAAGCTCAACAGCCTCCGCTAATGTCTGGCATCTGAAGCCAATAACTCTGGATCTCAGCACAAGGTTCAGTCCCTCCACAAGCCTCTTGGCTCTGTTCTTCTCAGAAATTGTAGCCTGAGAGAACTACTCTAGCCGAAGGAAGGACGACTCATAGTCAACCACAGACAGGCTACTTTGCATCAGGTTCCTGAATTCTCTGTCTAGCTTATCCCTCTCATGCTTAGGAAAAAACCTCTCATAGAATACCTCTCGGAACTTGTCCCAAGAGATCATCAACAGGTCCGCATTAGGAAATTTGGTGCGACGCACTGTCCTCCACCACTGATCTACAGCACCCTTGAGTTGAAATGTCGTGATTCTGACCCACTTCTCTGCTGGACACTAGATCCCCTCAAGGATCTTCTCCACCTCTAGGAACCAAGCCTCACACTCCTATGGGGTGCCATGCCCATCAAAGGTCGACGCACCAAGCTGGCAGAACTGCTTTATCTACGGGTCTCCCTTCTCCTCATCCTTGCTACTACTGCCAAAGGACTGGGCGAAACCCCGCATCATCTCGCCAAATTCTCGTCTCATCCCCCTCCAAGCACTACCCTCTCCAGTCTCGGAGTCAGGTACAAAGGTCTTGCCACGACTACGGCCTCGGCAAGACATCTTCCTGCAAGCACCACAAAATACAACAATTCAAAAATTCAGGTGCACGACTCTCTATCGTGTAGTCCTAGGGAGCCACTAGACCGGACATCACCAAGCCAGTGCACTAGGTGTAACCTTAGCTCTGATACCACTCAATAAAGCCATGATCCCGGGCACGCTACCGAAAGACAGTATCAAGCATAATTACATTAATTACAGAAACATTAAATAATTGTAACTAAGGCTCACCTTCAGGATCACAATGCGCGACTAGAAGCTCCAACTTCTGCACCGGAACTCGGCTGTACGCGGTCTGCACTTGAAAACCAAACAAGCACACGTGAATGACATCTAAGTCACCCAGTACGCTCCCCAAACATACAAACCACAAAATCTCGGCAAAATCGTAAAAACTCATTTCTTTTGTTTTTCAAAACTTGGTTTTCTTTTTGAAAATCCTCTTTTCTTTTACTGGAAAATCATTTGGGAATTCAATCCCAAATCCATGCTCTTTCAAAAGCCATGTTTCTTTTCTTTTCTCAAAACATTTGGAACCCATTCCAAAACCACATTCTCTTTCGAAAACACACCTTTGCATTTCTTTTAAAACCTTTGGAATTCATTTTGCAAAATATATCTTTTTCAATACTTGGGATTTCTTCCCAAAATCACAATTTCAAATTCACATTTCTGACCAGATCCAGCCTAAAACACAGTGCCTCTCGGGTTCAGAACCAAATCATAAATACAGGCTGGCAATTAGTAAAAACACCATCATCATTTCATTTCAAGATTTTAGGACTATTTCATAAGTCCAATCCTGACCAAATCATATTTCTTTTCTTTATTCATTTCCACTTTCTTTACTGTTGTTACTTTGATCAGGGGTAACTAGGCGCACAAGTAGTAGGTGAGGACATCTTTGCCCTACCTTCCTGCACTGCCGCGGTGAAATTCCCCGTGCAGGATGTCACTACCCTGGCCAACCGGCCTCAATTTTATTTTCATATGTGCAAGAGGATACGTCTCTGTCTGATGCCCCATCGGTGACCCGAACAACTAGGTCCAATGATCCAGGCTCAGCCTACACCGTCGGTGACCCAAACAACTAAGCTCAAAAACCTAGGCTTAGCCTACACCATCACGAACTCGGTCACCCGAACAACTAGGTACAACGACCCAGGCTTAGCCTATACTGTCGGTGACCCGAACAACTAGGTATAAAAACCCAGGCTCAACCTACACCGTCTCAAGCTCGGCAACCACATTATTAGTGTTCCATTTCAAAATTCTTTAAGCTTTCTTTTCAAACCATTTTCTATTTCATTCTTTTCGTTGTAGGACTCTATTTCCTTGCAACACCTGATTCTCCACTAGGGGTTCCAACTCAAGTCATGAAAACCATGCTTAAAATCATAAATTTGATCTCATGCCCAAAACCACACAAAATCATGCTTTTCATTCATTTATGGGATCAAAACCCAAAACCACGCCCAAATCTATTTATTTGGGTGCCACATTCCTCCATATCATTACATGGGGAAAAACATCATTAACACATACTCTACAAACCATTAAAACCATTTATCCTTCATTTAAATTCACAATTTATGCATACCAGGTTCAGGGTAAAAACGGTAGACCGAATCTCTAGATCGGTATACTGAAGATCCCTGGTTCAGTATACCGAATATTTTCGGTATACCAAAAACCCCTGAATCAGTCGACCAAGTGTTTTCGGTCTGTCGATATCAGGTATCTGGCTAAATCTGCTAGGATTTCAGCATACCGAATAAATTTGGCATACCGAATTTCCCATAGACAGGGCACACCCCTGTTTTAGGCGGCGAAATTCACCCAAAGTGGGAGTCCGGATCGGACCCCCCAAACATACATCAAAAATTTCCATAAAATCATACGACGTAGACCCTTGAGTCTACTTCAAAACCCCTCAAACCATTCACGATTTCATCCACCACACAATTCATACGAAAATCATAAGCGGAAGGGGCTCAAGAACGACTATTGTAGCCTTCAACCCCAAAATTACATTTTCCCCACAAATATCAATCCTAACCGCATGATATCTATATTCTCATGCTATATAACACATTACCATTCATTTCATGCTTTTTCCACAATTTTTCATTGCATTTATTCAACTTCCATGCAATTTAACCCATCGTTAATGAAACACTGAACGGAGGAAGGGAAAGGGGTCATGTACTTGCCTCAGTCCTCGGCGACCCTCCCGCACTCCGACAAACCTCCTCTGCCGGCAGACACACGAGCGGCTCACACCACCTCCTCGGTTGCGCGTCGTTCCTCTTTCTCTTCTCCTCTCTCGGTCACCTCCTCCTCTCTTCGCACGTCGTAGCCTCCCTTTATCCTCTTTCCCACCCGCGTCGCGCCGGCCACCCATCGGGTCTGAAGAGACGGCGAGGCACAGGTTGGCGTCGTTGGTGGCACGGGTCGACGGAAGGGAAGGAAGGAGACAGAAAAATGGTGTAGGCTCGTGAGAGGAAAGGGAAAAGAAAGGAGAAAAAGATGGAAAAGAAAGGAGAAGAAGATGGAAAAGAAAGGAACAAAAGATAGACACGCGAACTATGGCGACTGTGCATCCTCAAACCGGACACCACATTGGTCCCAGATTACAAACAGGTGCACAGAAAGCCAACCACAAGCTCACACACCCAAAGTCAACAGATTATCCATTAATAAACCATTTAAGCAATATTACAATTAATTACATGGTTTACAAATAGAAATGGATAATCAGGCCTAGATGTCACATTTTTGGCATACTGAATCTAGAGAAAACAGAACATCACACGGCACATCGAATTACAAAAACAAAGGATGAAGAATTCAAGAACGGCACTCCGAACTTTTTCGGAATACCGAATCAGGTGAAATCGGAACATCACACAGTACACTAGATTTCAGGAAACAAAGGATGAAGAAAGCAAAAACGGCACACCCGAATTTTTCGGAATTCCGATTTTCCCGACCGTTGCAGATTTCTATCGACCGATGGATTTTTGGTGTACCGAATCAACTGTCAGTAGACAAAAGATTTCCTAGTCGTTAGACACAATTAGAGTTAAACTTATCACTATAAATCATGGTCTAATAGCACCGTAGAAGGGACGACAAGCATATACAGCTATCATACTTCTAGTGCACCAAGTTTTGAGCTAAAATCATATTCTTGCATCCTCCCTAGTCATCTTGAGCTTTCATTCACATTGTAGTAAGCTTGACGAGTGTTGGGAGATCACAAGCATTGTAAGGGCTACTGTTGTAATCAAGTTTCTTTAAGTTCCTCTCCAGGTAGGAGAAGGGAATCACTGGTTGAGGCAACAAGTAAGGCAAATTGTTACTTGTAATTTGTTGATATTAAATAAGAAGGGGTAAATCTCAAGTGGGGAACTTAAGGAGTGGACTAGGCTGGGGTTGGCTGAACCACTATAAATCTCTGAGTACTTGTTGTTGCTATATTGTGTGATTGCTTCTTATTATTTTTGTTATTTGCTCATCGAAAGTTAAAATTTAACTAAACCAGAGATTCTCTATTCACCCCCCCCCCCTCTAGAGAAGCCTTAGTATCCAACAAGGACAACCAGTCGCTATCATTAAGGAAGACAGTGAAGGGCTTTGAAGTTGTGAACAGAATGCGCCAAACTACAGTGTCCTTAGTGAGGTTATGCAGTCTGTCGCATAGCTCATGTACGTCTGGAAGGGTGCGTGAATGGTTGGTATGACTGTAGGAGTCAAAGACAGAATGTTGAGGGCGTATGAATTCCACCACTATGTGGGCAGCAAGCCAAACCTGTCAGGGGAAAATAGAGCACAGTTAGATAAGCTCAACAAATCATTGAAGTAACATTGTTAACTTACTTGCACTAAGGCGCCGGAACCATTGAAATGCTTGAAACTTTTCAAGGCCCGATCCAAGCCAACATAGGTCTTTGTCATAAGATTGGGTGCAAGATCAATTTGACGGGTGATCATGGCCAATGCTATTTCTGCCACCTCAATAGCAATTGTCATTCGGCCGTGGCTGAAAATGAGCTCCCCAAGGAAGCGTACCACAAAACCATGGAGCCACAAGTTACCTGATGATGCACTGGTACTGGCAATCTTGTCAAAATAATCCAGGCGCAGCATTGTAGCCGACCCATCCTTGCAGATGAGGCTTTTCTCACAAGCTTTTCGAGACAAATCGGTCAGTTGTCTCAAGACTAAAGCGTAGTTGTCACAGCACATGAAGACGGGCAGTGACATGTATGGTGATAGGCCGCATATCCGCTGGACTTCTTCCAAAGTGAGAGTAAGCTCTATCTGCCCAAAACAGAACACATGGAAAGCGGGTTTCCAAAATCTAGCTGTAGCACATAATAAGTGCTAGTTCCCCTCCACCCTTCGAGTATTCAGTAACAAGGAGGATATGCCCAAACCCGTAGTTGCTCACAATCCTCGTCAATTAATGTAGTAATCCATGCTCGTAGAGCATCAGAGCAGTACCTCGGTGTCACCATGGTTGGGTATCCCTGCGAGAATGGTATTGGGTCAAGATATGGCAGGAATAATGCAGATAAAAGAAGTGATTTGGCATAGCTATTTCTCATAGTGGGGAAGATCAAATGAGATTATAAATCTGAAAAAAAAAATAGAAACCACCCTTTGCAAGATATGGAAAATGTGCATCAGAAGATATAATTCGTTTTGCAAATCTATGGCGTGATGGAACATCAGCTTATGTAGCCTTTTGCCTTTTGCAAAATATGAGAAATGTATACAAAGCCCAAGAATAAGAGAAAATCAGAACATCTCTTCATATGATCTGATAAAATCGGTATATGTATTTTCTTCCTCGTTGCAAGATGTGAAGGAATATGAACAACAAAGATCAAATGGAAGAAACAACATGGGGATTTATGCATATATAAAAATCATCTCAAAGAATCATCATGTTTTTTATATCACATCTAAGAAAATGGGCACGATCACATACCATTGCAATAGAGAGTGTAGCTAGCACCGAAAGAGTAAAAATAAAGCTTCAAGGAGGATTGAGGGCTTGTGAGTGGTTTTTTATAGTAGAAGAGGCGACGGATTTCATTGGGGAATACGAGATTATATAGGAAAAAGGAAAGGGTCGCAGCAAAAAAGGAAGGCAAACTGGCGATTTTGCGGGGAGCACCAAGGTGGCACACCAACCAGGCACACCAAAGTGGCGCACCAACCAGGCGTACCAAGGTGGTGCACATAGCTGGCACACTACCTAGTTGACATCGAGCAGAACCTCCCCTAAAATATTAAGCTTACCCAAATCGACGCCATTTCTTGAAACCTGCATGAAGGTACACATTTCACATAGACAAGTACCCAAGAAGAGGGTTGCACTCCGAAGTCAAATTTGCATTCATGAACTCTTAAAATACAAGTTACATTGTTCGAAATACAAGTTGCAGCATTTGTACAAAGACTGGCAAACAAAAGAGACTGAACTGGAAATGGAACAATTACTCCTCGTCTGACTCCTCATCAGATGATGCCTCCTGGAAGCTCTTGGCTAGGAGTCGAGCCCCTCGTCGGGTGATCCGGTGCGAATACTGGGCAGTAGCAGTAGACTGGGAACGGGCAGAAGAACTTAGGACCCTCTGCGAAACCTGTGTGTCAGAACGGTCCTCTTCGGATACTTCTAAGGTGAATTCTCCATTACTGGCTGCGTTCACCTCATTAGTTGGATAGCCTTGCTAAAAGATTCTCAAAAGAATGTCAGATTTATAACAGTGGCAAATATGCTGTTAAAGGAAAGTTAAAGAAAAAGTACCCGTATGATATTCCACTAGTGCAGTTCCTACACGAATTTGCAAGTGTGTCAGGTGAATTTATGATGAGAATAAGATGATTTATAAATAAAATAAAGGCAACATACCTTTTTTTGCCTAATGTCCTCATAGAAAGAGGCAAACTGCTCCTCAAAGCCTTGTGGAAATAGAATAAATGTCAGATCGATTCTTTTATATGAAGTGAATTATTCAAGCAAAAATTACAAGAATTTACCTTGACCCAGTTGGAGACATATCACATTCCGCCCTGACTATCGCGCACGGCCTCCTAAAAAAGGTAGGGCTTCCAGACCCGTCTGTACCAAGCTAAATAATCAGTGTAGTTGACTACTCGAAGAATATGCCTGTCTTGAGAAGCCACAGCAGTGGTGTGCCGACTCCTAGCAGCGACATGAGACGGGACCAGGAGATCCATGTCTGAGGAAGAAGGGGCAGGAATGCATAATTCATTCAAGAATTGGTGCCTTACGCGTCCCGAGAGGAAGTAGGCTGACTTTTTCATACAGTAGAACTTCACCTGCTTGTCTCTCAGAACACGACCAGAGTTCAAAGGTGCCCAATTGAAGCCATCATATCTTGAGAATGGGCGCGAATGCACCTGTTTGCAAAAATGGACAATTATAAGCAATGCGGGCAAATATGGACATGCAGAAAATAAAATTCCAAAATATAAAACTTACGTCCTCAAGCTCTAATCTAGTAGATATCGGTAGGACTCGTAGCTGTAAACCCCCACAGCAGCCCGATGATCAGGCTCAACCCACTGGCGAGGGAGAAGGAGAAACTCATCGCGGAGGCGGCCAAAACAGTGCCCCCGTGTAATATGTTCCATTACCCAATACTAGCAAAAGCAAGCAGAAGGAAAGTTAATTATCAGCTATTATCAAGAAGGAAATTTTGCAATAAGAAAATAAAATACTTACAGTGAGCAAGGGATACAGTCCCACATCAGACTGACGACCCAGCCTAGCTACATTATACAACCCGCAGATCAGCCAAGTATAGCTAACCCTGGCCCAGTCATAGTGGTCTAGGTACTCTAAGTTGTTTAGATATGCAAGCCAATCCACGTGAATGCAGTAAGCTGAAGAGTCGTAGAAAATCATGACTAACAAATCCAGCAAGAAATGCTTGAGTACAAAGTCAGCCTCATCACTGCCCAACTCCGGGTTGGGCCAGAACTGGCCCCACTCTCTAAGCCATCCCACTGTGATCATGTGTTTCCCCCTAGGTGGATTTGGAGGAACACGACCTAAGTGCGCAGGAGCCATGTGCATACCTTGTGTGGTTTCGCCAATGATCAGCTTGTCATTGAATGGAAGGCCCGTCAGTAGGGCCCATTGGTTAGGTAGTACAGTCAATTCTCCGAACGGGAAATGGAAGGTATGCGTCTCAAACCTCCATATCTCCACCAAAACTCGGAAAAAGTTGTATGAAACGCTAGAATGCAAAGTAAACAACCAAAAGGGGACCGGTGGAGCAAGAAATCCTATAGAAACTCGGGTACACGGTGGAAATGATCAAGCATGGGAGCCCAATGGCACTGCATCACCCAGTTAGGATCACCAACCTGAAACAGCAATAGAAAAATAAATACAAGATCAAAAAAGCAGTGGTGTTAGAGCCAAGACATGTTAAAGGAGGAATAAAAATAGTTACCTTGAAATCTGGACTCTCACAAATGTGATCGCCGCTAAGCAGTTGCCCCGCGAAGTTGCCAGACTCCTGAAAGCGCATGTGTTAATAAAGGTGGCAAATTTATATCATATGCACAAGTTATTCCAAGTCAGCTTACCTCGATGGGGATAGCAGGTGTCGAGTTACTAGAAGCCCGAGACCTCGAAGAGCTGCCCTGCCGCCGTGGACGGGAACTAGAAGGTGTGTCCCAGGGAAGTTGTGGGCTCTCCTCCTCGAGAACTAGGTCATCCTACAGGGAGGCAAGGGTTAAACCAGTTGTGACTGTGCCACTCACGCTCTCGCGAGGAGGGGGAAGGAGACCACGGCCATGCCGAGGCGGCGAAGACGCGAGACGGGGTAAAAAAGAGAGAAAAGGAGTCACCACCTGGTCTTTTAATGGAAAGACGAAGAAAACCACAAACGATTCACTAAAAGTGAATGAATGAGATGCAAACGTGAAGGTCGGATGCCTACTGACCAGAGAACGGGTAAGGATTCCTATTACGCACGGGGAAGGTGTTAGGCACCCCCGTACACCCGAGAAACTCCGTCTTTCTAGTCTGATTCGCTTGCTAGAGGCTGAATGAGTGTTTGCTATGCCTAAATTGTGTTCTAATCATGCTGATGTGAGTGCCTAGACAAGACTGGATGGATGTGAAGGACAATGTGCAAAAATTGCGGAGAAATCCACATGAATTGAGAAAATTGCAGAAAACCACATGAAATGACGATGTTTTTGTAAAGAATGCCTTCGAAAACCATGTTGATGTCAAAAGGATGAAAAGTCGAG
>JAMKQA010047688.1:0-14768 GCA_024699735.1 Posidonia australis | reverse complement strand
GGTGATTAAGGTCTCTTAGGGTCTTCTATAAATACCTAAGAACCCTAATCACTTGGATTATCTTCTTCCACACTTTCTCATAGTAAAACACACCTCCTCTCTTTCTCTGCCCGTGGAGTAGGCATTGCCGAACCACGTAAATACTCAGTGTTCTTGTATTGATTGGTTTGTGTGTGATCTGAATCCCTAACATTCTTCCTCTTTTCCTTTCTTTCTTCTTTTCTTTTCTTCTTCTTTCTTCTCTTCTTCTCCTCTTTCCATGCACGAGCTAGCGCTCCTCTTCTTTCTCTCCTCATCTCATTTTCTACTCGAGCTCTCTCCTCTCTTCTTCTTTCATTTTTTTTAATCTAATGCATGCAACCACACCATACTCCTCCTCATAGATGTTGCCCCCTCTTTCTTTTTTGTTTTGAATTTTTCACGTAAATTTTGCGTAAAAGTCCTTGAAAGGGAGAGAAATACCTCAAACAGCCATTACATGAAATAAAATCACCAAAACAAGGCACCAAGGCCAACAACTTACACCAAGGATAACGTAATCATTGATTAATTTATTATCAATAATGATTAAGTGGGAAAATCAAGGTTTAAGATGCTCCACATGTGCAGATCATCTAGAGATTTTCCAGAAGATAAATCAATTAAGTGAAGATTATGATGTAATCCTTGTATAGTTATCTCGGAATAAAAGATGTTTAGAAAAGTTGTTTTAGAAAGAAAGGTTAGATTTAAAAAGAATGATTCTTGTTTAAAAGAGATTTAATAAGAGTTATTTCTAGAAAAGAATATTGGCTTTTACAGAAGCATTTCCTGTAATAAAAGAGATTTCAGAAAAAAATAATTAGAAAAACATTTTAAGAAAGAGATTTTAGAAAAGAATTTCAGAAAGAGATTTCAGAAAAGAATTTTGAATGGAAGCATGTTTTAGATTTTAGAGTTTTGAGTTGGCCCTAGGTGAAACAAACTGAGAGCTAAAGAGCTAGTGCTGGTTGGGCTGTGTGCTTAGTCAGGCTAGTGGTATTAGGCAGGCTAGGTGAAGTAGCTCGAGAGCTTGCACTGGGCCGGGTAGGATAACTCGAGAGCTCGTGATGGGCCGGGCAAAGTCACTGATGCTTGCAATACCAAGACAGATTAGAGGGACGTCGTGAGGAGACAAATCCCTGTGCAATGGGAATAGAAAAGAGAAAAGAAATAGTGAGGCCCATTGGCTGGGATGGTGATATGCCTTGCACAGGAACTTTCACCGTGGCAGTGTAGGGGATCGAGGTTGATGCCTCCTTCTCCGATTATGGTCAGGTCACCTCTGATCAAGGTGACACCAGAAAAAGAGGTTTTTAGATTTCAGATCCAGAAATCAATTTTAGGCTAGAATCGAGCTTGGTTTTGGCTTTTAAGTTTTAGCCAGATTCCAGCCAAGATAATATCAGTGTTTAGGACTAGTTCCAGCTAGGTTCTATGTTTTGCAAGATTTAAGATTTGATATTTAGGCTAGAACCTATTCTCAGAGCAGTTTTCTAGAAATATATAGAATAGAGTATGGTTTTTAGAAAATAAATTAAGTCGTGAAAGTGCATGATTTCCGTGATTTCTTTGTTAATAACCAAATTAGAGTTTTGCAGAAAAGTTTTCCAGAGAAGATAATAGAGTTTTATTTTGGAAATAAGGATTTAGAGTTTTAGTCATTTTCCACTATTTGTTATTGTTAGGGCACGTACTAGGTGACTTAGATGTCACTCATGCGTTTTAGTTATTTGGTTTCTGGTGCTAAGTTGGAGTGCAGTCAGTCTCAGTGTTCGAGTTTTTGGGAGCCACTAGCCGCACACAGGTCAGGATAGTAGTTAGTATTTATTTTAAATTTCTGCTCTTGCTAAGTTAACAAACTTAGACTTAGATTAGTTTTATTGTGTCACCCTGTGTTCGCAGGGTGTTACACTACTCTTGCCAAATCAAGTCACAACTAATAGAGTGTGCTACACTAATACTGAGCCTCTACTCAGTCAAACAATAGGTAAATCTCAAAATTGGCCCAATCCCTTTTTCTTTTCTAAACACTTTCTTTTTACTTTAAAATCTCATGCTTTTCTCAAGCATCTTTCTTTTCTTTTAAAAACTCATGCTTTTCTGAAACACTTTTCTTTTCTTTGAAAATCTCATGCTTGTCTGAAATATCTTTCTATTTCTAGAAAATCTCATGCTTTTCTCCGAAAAATCTTTCTAATTCTGTAAAAATCTCATGTTGTAATCTAATGCATCTCTAGAAACATCTCTAAACTAGATTGCAATCTAAGGTTGCGTTTGGAAACACTTTTCTTACGCAACTTATTGAGAAAAGTTGACTTTTTGTTTAGTTGTACTTTAGAGGTAACGAAAAGCTTGTTTGGTTTGTATATTCAATAAGCACTTATGAGTTAATCATAGGACTATATTGCCCTCGCTATTGCCACCAATTACTACCTATTTGTGCTGCATCATCATTGACCACCACTGCCACCGTTGCTCATCGCATCTACCACCATTGTCGTCACCAACCATCACCATCATCGTTGTTGTCGGACACCACTACCACCATTGTCACCGGCCACCACCACTATCACCGTTGCTAACCACCACTATTGTCATTGTCATTGGCCACTACCACCATTGTTGTCATCAACCACCACCACTGCCGCCAAACGTCGTCAGCCACCACCATCGCGGTCGTTGTCGGTCACTACCACCAGCGTCGTCACAGGCCACCACCACCACCGCCATCATTGTCGGCTACCACCATTGTTACCATCATCGGCCATCACCACCGCTGCCGCGAGTCGTCAGCCACCACCATCGTCGTCATCTACCACCACAACTACCACCATCGACGGCCACCACCGCCGCCACCACCACTATCGCTACCGTCACTAGCCACTACCACCACCATCGTCGTGCCTTAGTTCATGTTGTAATTAAAATCAACTTCTAACGATATCATTGGAAAAGCTATGGCTAATATTCATATCTTTTCAAAGAGCTAACACTCATTAGCTTTTCTAAAAGCAACCTCAATAGCTTAATATGAACGAAAAAGCTACAAACAGCTTTTTTGGAAAAGCTCGATAAGCTGGCTCTTTTGGAAACACTCATTAGACAATAAGCGCATAACACAATAAGCTGCTGTAAAAAGGCATTTCCAAATGCTACCTAAAACATAAATCTCAAATCTGTTTATGTGACATCTAGGCCTGATTATCCATTTTTACTTGTAAACCATGTAATTAATTATAATATTGCATAAATGGTTTATTAATGGATAATCTGTTACTTCTTGGATGTGTGAGCTTGTGGTTGGCTTTCTGTGCTCCTGCTTGTGATTTGGGATCAATGAGGAGTCCGGTTTGAGGATGCACAGTCGCCTCGATTTACGTGCCTGTCTTTCCATTCTTTTCTTTCCTTCTTTTTCTCCTTTCTTTTTCCTTCTCTCTCACGAGCCCGCACCATTTCGTCTTTTTCTTCCACACCCGTGCCACCACTAGCCAGCGGCCCGTGCCTCGCCGTCATTTCTGACATGATGGACGACCGGCGTGACGCGGAGGGAGGAGGGGATAAAGAGAGGCAGAGGCAACCGAGGAGAGGAGAAGGCGACTGAGAGAGGAGAAGAGAAGGAGGAGTGGCGCACAACCGAGAAGGAGGTGGTGGTTGTCCGTGTAGTCCACCGACGGGAGAGGCTTCGTCGAGGTGTAAGGAGGCTCACCGGAGTGCGGGAAGGTTCGCTGGGGCGCCATCAGAGGTACACGACCCCTGTCCCTTCTCATTTCCCTTGTGTTTGGATTAAGTGAGAAAATCCATGAAAATGACAAAAAATGCCTGTAAAATTGTAGAAAAATAAGGAAAATGATGAGAATGAGTTGTATTGCATGAAAATATAGATATCATGCGGTTAGGATGAAGATATGTGGAATTGAATGTGATTTGGGGGTGTAAGCTACAGTAGGTTTCACTGAGCTCTTCCCCTTTGTGACTTTCGTATGAATCACATAATTGATGGATTGAGGAATGGATTGAGGAGTTTTGAAGTAGACTCATGGGTCTACGCCCCATGATTTTATGGTAATTAGTGATGTGTGTTTGGGGGGTCCGATCGGGACTCCCACACTAGGCAATTTTCGCCACCTAGGATAGAGTGTGCCTGTCTGCGACCGAATTTATTCGGTATGCCGAATTTATTCGGTAAGCCAGGATCGCTATTTTCGGTAGGCCAAAATCTCTCAGTCGATCGAAACAAGTGGTTTCAGTATACAGAAAATTTTCGGTATACCGAACCAGGGAATTTCGGTATACCAAACCTAGTTTCGGTTTGCTGTTTTTGCCCTGATGATGATATGCTTAAATATGAATTTAAATAAATGATAAATGGTTTTCAAAAGGTATGTTGTGCATATGTGAACGATGTTTTCCCCATGTGATGGACATGGAGGAATGTGGAACCCAAATAAATAAATTTGGGCGTGGTTTTGGGTTTTGATCCCATAAATGAACAAAATGGCTGATTATGTGTGGTTTTTGGGCATGAGACCCAATTTATGATTTTAAGCATGGTTTTCATGATTTTAGTTGGAACCCCAGTGGAGGGTCAAGTGTTGCATGGAAATAGAATCCTGCAATGAAAAAGAATGAAATGGTAAATGGTTTTGAAAAGAAAGGCTTAAAGAGTTTTGAAATGGAACACTAATAATGTGTTAAGAAACCACGGGGGTTGGTGTCGACAACGTGGTAGGAGTAAGAGGCTCCAATGAAACCAGTTGCCAAACACGATTGTGGTTCCGAGCTTGAGACGGTGTAGGCTGAGCCTGGGTCGTGGTACCTAGTTGATTGGGTCACCGAGCTCGTGACGGTGTAGGCTGAGCCTACGTTAATTAACCTAGTTGTTCGGGTCACCGACGGTGAAGGCTGAGCCTGGATCATTGGACCTAGTTGTTCGAGTCACCGATGGGGCGTCAGACAATAGTGTATCACCGTGCATACTTGAAAAAGAAACTGAGGCCAGTTGGCGAGGGCAGTGGCATCTTGCAAGGGGAATTTCACCACGGCAGTGCAGGGAGGTAGGGGAAATGATGTCCTCACCTACTGCTTGTGTGCCTGGTTATCCCTGATCAAGGTAATAACAGTAAAGAAAAGTGGAAATGAATAAAGAAAAAGAAATGTGGTTTGACCAGGATTGGACTTATGAAATGGTCCTAAAATCCTGAAATGGAATAATGATGATGTTTTAACTAGTTACCAGCCAGTATTTATGAATTTGTTTTGAGCCGAGAGGCATTGTGTTTTTGGCTGAATTTGGTCAGAAATGTGAATTTGAAAAGAAATCCCAAGTATTGGAAAGGATATGATTTGGAAAATGAATTCCAAAGGTTTAAAAAAAAAATGAAAAATGTGTGTTTCTAAAAGAGAATGTAGTTTTGGAATAAATTTCCAAGTATTTTGAAATGGAAAGAAAGATGTATTTGAAAAGAATTGGGACTTGGGCTCAGGATCCCAAGTTATTTCAAACAGAATGAAAGTGAATGAGGTTTTAAATAAAAAGAAAATTGGATTTCCAAATGAAAACCAACATTGAAAATTAAAAGCTGAGTTTTACTAGTTTTACAAGGATTTTTGTGGTTTTGTGTGTTTAGGGCGCGTACTGGGTGACTTACATGTCACTCACGCATGCTTGTTTGGTTTTCAGGTGTAGATTGCGTGCAGCCAAGTTCCGGTGTAGGAGTCGGAGCTTCTAACCGCACATTGAGATCCTGATGGTGAGCCTTAGTTACAGTTAATTAATGTTTCTGTGATTAGTGTAATTATGCTTTTGATACTGTAATTTGGTAGCGTGCCTTGGATCTGGGCGTTACAGAGTGGTATCTGAACTATGGTTACACCGAGTGCACCGGCTTGGTGATGTCCGGTCTAGTGGCTCCCTAGGACTGCACGTTAGAGAGTGGTGCACCTGAATTGTTGATTGTTGTGTTTTATGGTGCTGGCAAGAAGATGTCTCACCGAGGCTGTAGTCGTGGCAAGGTCCCTGTACCCGACTCTGAGATGGGAGAGGATAGTGCATGGAGGGGGATGAGATGAGAATTTGGCAAGATGATGTGGGGTTTCGCCCAGTCCTTTGACAGCAATAGTAAGGATGAGGCGAACGGAGACCCGTGAATCAAGCAGTTCCGAATATTAATGGGCGCGACACACCAGAGGAGTGTGAGGCTTGGTTCCTGGTGGTGGAAAAGATCCTAGAGGAGATTGAGTGTCCAACAAAGAAGTGGATCCGGATCGCGGCATTCCAGCTCAAGGGTGTTGCAGATCAGTGGTGAAGGACAGTGCACCGCACCAAGTTTCCAAATGCGGACCTGCTGATGATCTCTTGGGAAGAGTTCCGAGAGGTATTCTATGAGAGGTTTTTCCCTGAGCATGAGAGGGATAAGCTGGACAGAGAATTCAGGAACCTGAAGTAGGGTAGTCTATCTATGGCTGAGTATGAGTCGTCCTTCCTTCAGCTAGAGCAGTTCTCTCAGGCTGCAATTTCTGAGAAGAACAGAGCTAAGAGATTTATGGAAGGACTGAACCCTGTGCTGAGATCTAGAGTTGTTTGCTTCAGATGCCAGACATTAGCGGATGATGTTGAGCATGCAAGCTGCTATGAGGATGATTGTAGGCTGTTCCAGGAGGAGTATCCTAAGAAGGAAAAGGGGAGAAAGTCTATCTCTCGACCTTCTGTTTCTCGACCCTTCGTTTCTCGACCGTCAGTGATGGGAGTGCCAAGTTCTGGGAGTTTTGGCAGCTCTGGAAAGAAGCAGAAGCAACAGCCTACATCTGGTAGAGAAGAGAGTATGGGTTTCAGCCATGTTGGGTCTAGCAGTGGCCCATAGATGGGACCATGCCATGTTTGTGGCAAGAAGGGGCATGTAGCGGTGCAGTGTTGGCACAAGCAGAGGAATTTAGACAGTGTAGTTTGCTACAATTGCGGGAAGTCCGGGCATTACCAGAAGGACTGTCCCAGTCAGCCAAAGCAAGCAAGGGATGCGCCACGTCAGCCTACCAAGGGGAGAGTGTTCTCCATTGTTGCCCCAGATGCTGGTCCATCTGGAGATATGGTAGAAGGTGAGAACTAGCACGGCTGTATTTTATAAGTCCTGTCCTGTAATAAAAGATCCTATGTGTAATTGACACTATTTCTTATTATGCTTATGGTTATGGTGTGTTGATTATAGGATCTTTCCTTGTGGCTAATCGAATGGCCCGAGTCTTGTTCGACTCTGGGAATTCATTTTCTTTTGTCTCCGAGTCATTTGCTTCTGAGATCGGGACTAGGCCAGCCAGGTTGTCATTCCACCTAGATGTAGTCGCTCCACTGGGAGAGCACAGTCTAGCGTGGAGATATTTGAGACCGGTTGATATGCAGCTGGGGGACAGGAATTTTCAAGCCAGCTTGATCCTGATGGACATGCAGGATTATGAAGTTATCCTGGGAATGGATTGGCTGGCACAGCATTCAGCCGTGATAGATTGAGCCAAGAGAAGCATTTTGGCAGAGTGTCTAGGCCAAGGATGGTGTATGGTACAAGGCACTAGACCGGGTGAGCCCAAACAAGTGATTTCTGCTCTCAAGGCCTATCATAATCTGGCGAGAGGCAGTGTGGGCTATTTGGCCTGTGTGACAGTTTCTACTTCGCCTGTGGTCAAGATTTCGGACTTGCCGGTGGTGAGAGAATATCTCGATTTTTTCAAGAGGAATTGCTTGGAATGATGCCGCATAGGGAAGTGGAGTTTGTGATTGATTTGGTGCCGGGATCAGGTCCAATTTCTAAAGCTCCGTATAGGATGGCACCTGCTGAGTTAAGGGAGCTCCAGAATCAACTGCAAGAACTGATGGATAAGGGATTCATTCGTCCCAGTGTTTCACCTTGGAGAGCACCAGTTCTGTTTGTAAAGAAGAAGGATGGTTCACTTCTGCTCTGTATAGATTACCGGATGTTGAACCAGATCACTGTCAAGAACAAGTATCCACTGCCCAGGATCGACGATTTTTTCGACCAATTGCAGGGAGCATCAGTGTTTTCCAAGATAGATTTGAGATCTGGATACCATCAATTGAGGATCAATGAGCCAGATGTGCAGAAGACAGCCTTTCGCACCCGTTATGGACATTATGAGTTTTTGGTTATGCCATTCAGGTTGACGAATGCTCTAGCTGCCCTTATGGACCTGATGAATAGGGTTTTCAGGCCCTATTTGGACCAGTTTGTGGTCATCTTTGTGGATGACGTTCTGGTGTATTCTTCGGATGTTCAGACCCACCGGAGGCACATGAGGATCGTACTGGAGACGCTGAGGCTACATCAGCTTTATGCCAAGTTCTCCAAGTGCAAGTTTTGACTGGAAGAGGTGTCTTTCCTTGGTCATATTATTTCAGGAGAAGGCATCAAGGTAGATCCTGCCAAGGTGGAGGTTGTGAGCGGTTGGGCCAGACCGAAGACAGTAATAAAGATTAGAAGTTTTCTCAGCCTAGTAGGATATTATTGGAGATTCATTCAGGATTTCTCCAAGATTGTTGCACCATTGACCAGACTGACCAGGAAGGAAGTGCACTTTTCAATGAGTTGAAAGCTCGTCTGGTATCTGCCCTAGTTTTGACTTTTCCCTATAGGAGTGGCGGTTTCACAGTCTACCGTGATGCCTATGGAACTGGTTTGGGGTGTGTGTTGATGCAGCATGGTAGGGTGATGGCGTATGCCTCGCGCCAGTTGAAAGATCATGAGAAGAATTATCCCACCCATGATTTAGAGATGGCAGCAATTGTGCTCGCCTTGAAGATTTGGAGGCATTATTTTTATGGCGAACAATTTGAGGTGTACACAAATCACAAGATTCTGAAGTACATCTTTACTCAGAAGGATTTGAGCCTAAGACAGAGGCACTGGGTGGAGTATATTAAGGACTATGATTTCAGTTTGTCCTACCACCTTGGGAAGGCTAATGTAGTTGCAGATACTTTGAGCAGGCACACTCATGTCATGGCTAGTCTGATGATCCTTGAATAGAAATTGTTAGAGGGACTAGTGGAGTGCAGGCCTCGGAGACAGTCATAGGGACCTGCCAGAGTAGTGCTGGCTAATTTGTCTATTCGCCCTAGGATGATCGAGGCGATTGTCACAACTCAGCAATATGATTCTTTTATGTCAGATATCTGGAGGAAGCTGGAAGCTGCTAATGCCCCTCATTTTTCAGTTGGGGTAGATGGTGGGTTGAGATATGACTTGAGATTGTATGTGCCTCAAATTGAGGAAATCAAGAACAATTTGTTGGATGAAGCTCACCGCTCCAGATACACTATTCATCCAGGAAGCACCAAGATGTATAAAGACCTGAAGAGGAATTTCTGGTGGCCTAGGATGAAGAGAGAGATTGCTGAGTATGTGGTGAAGTGTGCAACCTGCCAGATGGTGAAAATAGAGCACTAGAAGCCCGGAGGGACTTTGCAGCCTCTGGACGTCCTAGTGTGGAAATGGGAAAATGTGTCGATGGACTTTGTGACGGGTTTGCCACGAACCCGAAGAAAGAATGATACTGTGTGGATGATAGTGGATCGCCTTACAAAATCGACACATTTCTTGTCAATAAGAGTGAATCTTCCTTTGGCAAAACTGGTAGAGTTGTATGTGACTGAGATTGTGAGATTGCATGGTGTCCCAGTGTCTATTGTGTCTAACAAAGACACGAGGTTTACATCGAGATTTTAGGGAGCTCTGTAGGGGGCTTTTGGCACAGTGTTGAATTTTAGCACTGCTTTTCACACCCAGACGGATGGCCAGACAAAGAGGACCATCCAGACACTAGAGGACATGCTGAGGGCCTGTGCCTTGGACTTTGGTGGTAGTTGGGAGGATCATTTATCTCTGATTGAGTTTGCATATAATAACAGTTACTACGCTAGTATTGGTATGGCACCATACGAGGCAATGTATGCCAGACCCTACAGGACACCTACTTGCTGGAGTGAGGTGGGTGAGAGACAGTTAGTTGGGCCCTGAGATCGTACAGCAGTACGAGGGCAAGGTGGATCTGATCAGGAAGAGGTTGTTGTCTGCCCAGAGCCGACAGAAGAGCTATGCTGATAGGAGGCGAAGACATCTGGAATTCGAGGTAGGAGACTTCGTTTTCCTGAAGGTGCCACCAACCAAGGGTGTGATGTGGTTCGGTAAGAGAGGCAAGTTGAGCCTAAGATATATCAGACCGTACCAGATTACCAAGAGGGTTGGTGAGGTGGCATACATACTAGATCTACCTCCAGAGTTGGCGGGTGTACACAACACCTTCCATGTATCTATGTTGAGGAAGTGTTTGGCCGATGCATCCCAGGTGATACTAGTGCAGCCAGAGGAGCTACCGGAGGACTTGTCCAGGGTTGAAAATGCAGTACAGATACTGGACATGAAGGAGCAAGTTCTTAGGAATAAAGTGATTTTGTTTGTGTTAGTTCAATGGCAACGCCATGGTACAAAGGAGGCTACCTGGGAGTGCAAGATGGACATCCAGAGACAGTACCCCTACTTGTTTTATTAGAGCTAAATTTCGAGGACGAAATTCTTTTAAGGGGGGTAGGATGTGACATCTGGGCCTGATTATCCATTTTTACTTGTAAACCATGTAATTAATTGTAATATTGCATAAATGGTTTATTAATGGATAATCTGTTACTTCTTGGATGTGTGAGCTTGTGGTTGGCTTTCTGTGCTCCTGCTTGTGATTTGGGACCAATGAGGAGTCTGGTTTGAGGATGCACAGTCGTCTCGATTTACGTGCCGATCTTTTCTTCCTTTTCTTTCCTTCTTTTTCTCCTTTCTTTTTCCTTCCCTCTCATGAGCCCGCACCATTCCGTCTTCTTCCACACCCATGCCACCACCAACCAGCGGCCCGTGCCTTGCCGTCATTTCTGACGCTATGGACGGCCGGTGTGATGTGGAGGGAGGAGGGGATAAAAAGAGGTGGAGGCAAGTGAGGAGATGAGATGGTGACTGAGAGAGGAGAAGAGAAGGAGGAGCGGCGCGCATACGAGAAGGAGGCAGTGGTTGTCCGTGTAGTCCGCCGGAGGGAGAGGCTTCGTCGAGGTGCAAGGAGGCTCGTCGGAGTGCGGGAAGCTTCGCTGGAGCGCCATCAGAGGTACGCGACCCCTGTTCCTTCTCGTTTCCCTTGTGTTTGGATTAAGTGAGAAAATCCATGAAATTGACAAAAATGCATGTAAAATTGTAGAAAAATAAGGAAAATGATGAGAATGAGTTGTATTGCATGAAAATATAGATATCATGCGGTTAGGATGAAGATATGTGGAATTGAATGTGATTTGGGGGTGTAAGCTACAGTAGGTTTCACTGAGCTCTTCCCCTTTGTGACTTTCGTATGAATCACATAATTGATGGATTGAGGAATGGATTGAGGGGTTTTGAAGTAGACTCAAGGGTCTACGCCCCATGATTTTATGGTAATTAGTGATGTGTGTTTGGGGGGTCCGATCGGGACTCCCACACTAGGCAATTTTTGCCACCTAGGATAGAGTGTGCCCTGTCTACGAGGAATTCGGTATGCCGAAATCCTGACAAATTAAGCCAAGATTGCTAGTTTCGGTAGACCGAAATCTCTCGATTGATTGAAACAGGGGGTTTCAGTATACCGAAAATGTTTGGTATACCAAACCAGGGAATTTCGGTTTACCGAACCTGGTTTCGGTTTGCTGTTTTTACCTTGACCCTGATTTGCTTAAATATGAATTTAAATAAATGATAAATGGTTTTAAAAGGTATGTTGTGCATATGTGAAGGATGTTTTCCCCATGTGATGGACATGGAGGAATGTGGAACCCAAATAAATAAATTTGGGTGTGGTTTTGGATTTTGATCCCATAAATGAACAAAATGGCTTATTATGTGTGGTTTTTGGGCATGAGACCCAATTTATGATTTTAAGCAAGGTTTTCATGATTTGAGTTGGGACCCTAGTGGAGGGTCAAGTGTTGCATGGAAATAGAATCCTGTAATGGAAAAGAATGAAATGGTAAATAGTTTTGAAAAGAAAGGCTTAAAGAGTTTTGAAATGGAACACTAATAATGTGTTAAGAAACCACGGGGGTTGGTGTCGACAACGTGGTAGGAGTAAGAGGCTCCAATGAAACCAGTTGCCAAACACGACTGTGGTTTCCGAGCTTGAGACGGAGTAGGCTGAGCCTGGGTCGTGGTACCTAGTTGTTCGGGTCACTGAGCTCGTGACGGTGTTGGTTGAGCCTAGGTTATTGAACCTAGTTGTTCGGGTCACCGACGGTGTAGGCTGAACCTAGGTCATTGGACCTAGTTGTTCGGGTCACCGATGGGGCGTCAGACAAAGATGTATCTCCGTGCATACATGAAAAAGAAACTGAGGTCGGTTGGTGGAGGCGGTGGCATCCCGCACGGGGAATTTCACCACGACAGTGCAGGGAGGTAGGGGAAATGATGTCCTCGCCTACTGCTTGTGTGCCTGGTTCCCCTGATCAAGGTAACAACAGTAAAGAAAAGTGGAAATGAATAAAGAAAAAGAAATGTGGTTTGACCAGGATTGGACTTATGAAATGGTCTTAAAAACTTGAAATAGAATAATGATGATGTTTTAACCAATTACTAGCCAGTATTTTTGATTTTGTTTTGAGCCAAGAGGCATTATGTTTTTGGCTGGATCTTAGCTGAAATGTGAATTTGAAAATGTGATTTTGGGAAGAAATCCCAAGTATTGGAAAGGATTTGATTTGGAAAATGAATTCCAAAGGTTTTAAAAGAAAATGAAGAATGTGTGTTTCTGAAAGAGAATGTGATTTTGGAATAAATTTCCAAGTATTTTGAAATGGAAAGAAAGATGGGTTTGAAAAGAATTAGGACTTGGTCTCAGGATCCGAAGTGATTTCAAACAGAATAAAAGTGAATGAGGTTTCAAATAAAAAGAAAAGTGGATTTCCAAAAGAAAACCAACTTTGAAAATTAAAAGCTGAGTTTTACCAGTTTTACAGGGATTTCTGTGGTTTTGTGTGTTTGGGGTGCGTACCGGGTGACTTAGATGTCACTCACACATTCTTGTTTGGTTTTTACGTGCAGATTGCGTGTAGCCGAGTTCCGGTGCAGGAGTCAGAGCTTCTAGCTGCACATTGAGATCCTGAAGGTGAGCCTTAGTTACAGTTATTTAATGTTTCTGTGATTAGTGTAATTATGCTTTTGATACTGTAATTTGGTAGCTTGCCCAGGATCGGGGCGTTACAGTTTAAAACACAAGTCTTGGCTGGAACTAGTCCTAAAACTCAAGTCTCTACAAACTTTGGCCACTAGGCCTCTCTGGTGTGTCGTGCTGCCTAGCCCCAAGCAACCAACACCTGATCACAAGCTGTCCATCGAAGCACGACCAACGGTATCTGTATTATAGTGGTGAAAGTCCCCGTGCAGGGTATACCACCACCCCAGCCAACAAACCACACTATTCTAGGACCATATTGGTCACTGTCTCAACTAGCATGGAGATGTGTCTACTCTTGACACCCTTGTGTGCCTAGACACTTGAGGATTCTCTCCCTAGGCCCTGCCAATACCTAACAGTTTTTGTCTTGGCACCTGTACTAACCAGGGTGTCATGTCTAGCCACTCAGAGGTCTCATAACTCCTGGCTTGCTATCACGTGTTTCTGTATATAGTCAGTACCTTAGGTCTTCGGTATCAAAACAAACGAAGTCTCATACCTCCAAGTTCAACCAACCCTCGACCCGTGGACCTCAGCCTTGGCCTCGTGGACGACAATCTAGGAGTCTCATACCTCCAAGATCCGACGAACACTTACCTTAGCCTCTCGGCCTCTAGCCTCAACCTAGACAATGTGGTCGACCACCTCAAGGATGTCGTCATACCTCTTGGTCTTGTCAATATGCCCATCGGTCTCTTGGCCTCAACAACAAAACTCTCGAAAACCTTTCAAAATATTTATAAAACCATGCAAGTATTTTCTAAATTTCTTTGGAAATCCTTTTCAATCTTTTCTAGACTCTCTTTAAAACACTTTAGGAAAACTGTCAACTCAAGGCAACACTTTTAAATCTTTTTGGAAAGCCCTTTTTTGCCAATTTATTAAAATGCTTTGACAATTCTCTTAAACCTTTACAAATGTAAAAACAACACATTTCTTTGGTTCTCAAAATCCATTTCAAATCATTTGAATATCTTTCTAAAACTGCCACAAAACACCATGTCCAAACTGAACAGAACTGAAAACTTGAAACCATAGCTCAGATCAAAGCCTTGATAGCTCCCCTATCAGGCCCAAACAATTACATTAAAACCAAAGCAACAATCTCGAGGTCCCGCTGGGTTTCCAAGACTAGATGCCCATTCAAACTTAACCAGAACTCCATGTTCTAGTACCAGGGTGTACGACACCTACTAACTCGTGTCCCTAAGGAGGACAACCAGATCAGTGCCTAATAGAACTAGGCAGTGCCACAGAACGACTTTCAATGCACCCTAACAAAACAAACTGACTCTAGGCTTAGGACATCATCATGATTCCGACGGTCCTCGCTAAGCCATTAGGGAGGAGGCTTATTACTTCTAAGTTATATCATCTTTTATGACCTCTATATCTCAAATGGAATTTTGCTGATTCTTTTTAGGCCATTCCTAAAATCATTCTAATGGTTATCTTATTTGTTCTTGTGTCCATTTTAATTATATTTCCAAGACCAATACAAATATATA
>JAMKQA010047685.1:0-11969 GCA_024699735.1 Posidonia australis | reverse complement strand
AAGTGGGCTCAAATAGGGCTCAATGGGCCTAAGTGGGCCTTCATGGGCCCAATTGGGTTTCCATGAATTAAAAGGGCCTTGATAGGGTTAGAGCTCAGTCACCACATCCTTATCCTGCAAAACTGGAAATTTGGGGTGTCTACAGGTTGTAAACATTGAAGTCGCTGAGATCGCTTTGGTAGTTGTTACCCGATAAATAGATTTGGCCCCCATCATCTTGGCAGAAACTTACCGAATTCTGGACCGATCACTACGCCACTGGCGACACTTTTATGGCAATGGAGCTTTTGTACAGGTATGGTTGGTTGCACAACTGGGAGTAGTAGTCCTACGCCAGCAACGATTAGCCGTCAAATCCTACTGTCAAAGTGGCCATGCGCACACGCTCACCTCAGTTCAGAAAGAGTACGAGCGTTTAAAAGGCTTGACAGAACAGAAAATCATCTGGCACATTATTCCTTCGGCTACGCATAACTTTGAGGCCATCTTCAACACAGCTGACATGCGGTTTATCGTCCTGCTTGGGTTGACTGGTGGAGTTGAATATCACCCAGTCTGTGTGATGCGGCAGTTCGGTTACCAACAAGATGCCTTTGTTCAGGGGCAAATGCCAGCACGGTTCCAAGAATACCCCTTGAGCTCTTATACAATGACTAAGGAGCTCTCTCGCCTGCTCAGTGGCTCCATACGATCGAAGGATCTTGCAGTCATAGAGGGGAAGAGTTGCACAACAGAGTATGAAGCCGAAGTCGAAGAGGCCTGGCCAATCTGCAGCGCTGTCTCGAGCCGTATGCTCTTTGCCAGAGCCTCGGGCTCCAAGAGATCCAGAGATGACGTAGACTCTTAACAGCCATGTCGTGTTACTGGTTCTTTGCAAACTTAAATACATGTAAATCACTCTGTTGACTCTGGTAGTAAAATTCATCAGAACATTTCTGGCCAGCTTGTTTGATTGCTTATGGTTGATGCGGAACAGAAACCGCCATCGCGACGACATGCACATGATTGGTGCAGGATTCTACTTTCTTCTGCCTGTCGGCTTAGCGCTAGGGACCACCCAGATAATAGTCGAGTATCTCATTTTATTGCCCCGACCTGGACGAATGAGATCTTCATGACTTCTGTGGCAGATAGGGTGGAACTTCCTCTCGCTTTCGGTTTCCTATCCGGATGGACGGACTCAAGCCACCTCCTCTCGCCTTGGAGTTCCTATCCAGACGGACGGACTTAAGACACATCCTCTCGCCTTCGAGTTCCTATCCGGACGGACGGACTCAAGGCACCTCCTTTGAGTTCCTATCCAGACAGACGGACTCAAGGCACATCTTCTCACCTTCGAGTTCTTATCTGGACGGACAGACTCAAGGCTCTTCCTCTCGCCTTCGAGTTCCTATCCGGAGGAATGGATTCAAGGCATCTCCTCTCACCTTCGAGTTCCTATTCGAACGGACAGATTCAAGGCCTCCCCTTTTCATCTTTCTAGACTACCGGTCGGTGTGTAGATGTTCCTTTCCCTGGTTCAGTCCGTTCAGACGAATCCTGGTGCCCCCTCCTTTTGCCTTTAAATTCCACTCCTAATGGACGGAATCAAAACAAACTGTTTGCCTCCTTCCTATGGGCTGGTATCCCGAACTACCTGAGCAATCCTTGTGATGCCCGATGGATTCCCCACTTTCTTTGTTCCTTCCTTCCCTTGTGAGCTGGTAGCCCGAACTACCCGGATGACTTATGTTACCAGTCAGTTTTCGGTCGGCAAGCACCGTGAGTCTTGTTCGGTGCCTTTCCGACAAGTGTGATAACCGGTTATGTCTTCTAGGAGCTGGTTGGTCGTCAACTTGTCATTACTATTGGTTTCTCTGTTTAGCTTCGGCTATGGCGACAGGACTTCTGGTGCATTCACTGACTAGTGGTTGGTTGCCGGTAGCTAACTCTTTTTTACGGCTTTGGTTGGGGTGTCTTTGTCAACCGTGAGCATCAGTCTCTGTTCCACTCGTCTGCCGACCTCGCTCAGGGAGGGGCATCTGTAGACACCCCAACTTTGCAGGTCTGCAAGTTGGAATTGTGGTAGCTAGGCTTTCAACCACAAATGAACTCAAACCCTAGTTTAGTCCCAAAGCCCATGAAGGCCCAATTGGGCCCATAGAAGCCCACAACACCTCAACCCATTTCTTCTTCTTCTTCCAAACTAAATACACCCAACAACCAACAGACCACACCCATCCATCTTCCAGCTCACTGACCAGCAGCCACACTCCCCGAGCTTGAGACTGGATGTGTCGCTGCAAGCTTGGACGACCGTCAATCACTGTCGGCGTGCAGGCAAGCAGGATGGTGGGAGCCTGGGGGACATCAGGTAGTTACAGGCGTTAGGGGAGTTGAGTTTGTAAGTTAATTAGGAAGCTGTTGGTTCTGTTAGAGGTGTTAGTGGGTTGTTACAGCAGCCGCCAGCGACCTTCACCTATAAAAGGGGAAAGAGAGTGAAACTGAAAGGAAAAAACAGAGAGAACTCAGAGCGAGAGAGGAAGTGAGGAGAAGATAGGGAGAATTCTAGAGAGAGAGAGAGGAGCTCGCGGAGGTGAGAAGTGTGGGTTCAGGCCACTTCTAGCGAGCAGCGGAGGCAACACGCGCTGCCAGGCCAGGTACGCCCTCCTCCAGCCTCGTTTAGCTTCGAATTTAGTCTCCTAGAACTTCCGCAGTCTTCGTCGATCGATTCCAATCAAACCAGAGGCCATCTCTGGTCGGAAACGGTCCCCAGGCCTCGCCGTCGCCGTTTTCCGGCGACTTAGGTGGGGGAGCTGGTCCAGGGCACGACCCTGGCCCCAGAACGTTTATTCCACCTCTCCTGGCCTCCCTTTTGCCTCTCCACCCTTCCAATTTTAGTTCCGATCGCCGCGGAGGCCTCCACTAGATGATCGTCGGAGTTGCATGACGTCGTCGTCGCCGGAGAAGACGACTGAAGCCAGCCACTGAACGTGCGTCTCTTGCGTCGTCGAGACCTTCCGAGCCTCCAGGAAGGTTCCATGGCACGTACCCAACACTCCAGAGCCTTCAGACCTAAGCCACGAGCTCTGGATCCTGCCAACAGCCATGCTCGCCGGAGGAGACGACGACGATGACAGGAGGACCTCTACGTTGCCCGATCAACCTCCATTTTGCCTCTCGAGGGAAGGGACATGCTCCTTAGTGTTTTTCCGAACCTCCTGGACTGATCACTGCGCCGCAGCCCTCTAGTAGCCGGAGTGCTCCAACGGCCAGGGGGACGGGTAGCCCACCCCAGCCATTGAAGCTTCAATCCAAACCGCTGGATCTTCTTCTCTTCTTCCCTTCTTGCTTCCCATAGGGTCTAATCTCAGATCAGGCCATGGGCAAGCCTTTGATAGCCCCTTCGACGGTCGTCGACGGCGGAGCTCCGTCGCCGGCGGCCGTCGATCTTTTTTTCTTAAAAAAAATGAAAAAATAACTTTCTTTAAATAAAACTTCTGTTATTTTTGATTTGTTACATTTAGATCCCTTTTTTATTACAAACAGGTCCATTTTCTTACAAATAGGTCCCTACACATTTTTCTTAAATCGTTTGAATAAAATTTTAACTGAAAATATTGTAATGTGCCCCTGATGTTTCATAATAATGTTTTCCAGACTTTAAAGTTTAATAAAAACTCCCTAGAGTTTCTTTTCATGCATTTTAGCCCAATATTTTTGCATAAAGAACTTTGAACTTTTCTAAAACTCTTTTGAATGTATATTTCTCTAGTTAAATTGCATTTTAGCCACTGAACTTTTCTGAAACTCTTCTAAATACATGTTTCTTCTGGTTAATTTACATTTTAACCCCTAAACTTTTTTAATATCTCACTGAATGCATGTTTATAGGGTAAAATTACTGAATTGTCCCTGAAACTTTCTAATTTCATCATGGATTCTTTTTCTTACATATTTTACCCTGAATTTTCACAGAATTGCATTAAATGCATGCTTTGATGGCAAAATTGCATTTTGACCACTAAGAACCTTCAATTTGACAAAAAATGCACAGATTTGCACTTTCGACCCTAGATTTCTTCAAAATTACATGAAATGGGTTTTTCTATGTATTTTTTGATGATTTAGCTTCAGAATTTAGTTTTCATACAGAATTTGAGTTTTCTGCACAAAGGCCCCTGGAAATTTTCATTTTCACACTCTTGCATGCATTTTGCACATTTTGTTGCACTTTTTCACGCATGTTTTCTCGTGACTTCTTCCTTTCTTTGTGCTCGTATTTCTTAGCTCATTTCAGGCTTAGTTTTCTCAACGTTTCCCGGATTTCTGCCGATTTTCGTATTTTTGATTTGATTTGGTTTTCCATTGCCCGAGGGCGTACAGTAAAAGGCTTAACAAAGCCGACATAGTCCCGAAAGAGAGTTATTTTCCTAAATTTAATTTTCTTGGATTTCATCGAATTTCTACTGATTTGCGAGATGCTTTCCGAGAATTTCTCGATTTTCACGATTTTCCTCATCGCCCAAGGGCATACAGTAAAGCGGCATTCTCAATGCCAACATTTGTCCCTCGGATTAACTTTTTCCCTTTATTTCGTCTCTTCTCTTTGATTTGGCATGTTTTCAGTATCTTTTGCATGAGCAATCAGAATAGGCAAGCACACATCCATAGACCATTGGTAAGTAGGAAACCTAGAAAGATCGAGTTTCTCGAGCGCATGGGGGTGCCTAACCCCTTCCCCATGCGTAACCAGAATCTTTACCCTTTCTCTGGCCCGCATTCATTTGTGCATTATATCCATTAGGCACGGAGCACTCATGTTTTCCGCATCTTGTTTGCTTCTTGGTTTTCTTGTGTGTTTGGTTTTCCTCGTCTTTCCTTTAAAAGACTAGATGGCGACTCCTTTCCTTATCCTTTCTTATCTTCCTTTGGTGTTTCGGAGTATAGTTGTAGACACCCTGATTTCGAGGTGGCTTATAGATAAACTTTCCAAATGTTGCTTTGGATGTGCCAAACACAATCCCATCAGCTAAACCAACCACAAACCTATAGCAGGCCCACAGCCAAATTAGAAATTCAGACAGGTAGAGGAGAGCACCAAGTTAGAGTACCAATATTGAGCACCTAGCTAGAGCACGAAGTAGGAGCACTAAAGTGGCGCACGTAGCTGGAGCACCAAGGTGGCGCACCTACCTGGTGCACCATCCTAGCGCACCAAGCTGGCGCACAACCACTTCTCAGGCTGCTGGCTGTTGGCTATTGGCTTTCCACCTCCCATGTCTGTAACCTTCATCGGCGAATACGCCATGGAATCTACGTCAGGCTCTTCATTTACGAGGTTGCCTGCATTCCATAGGAGTTACCTTTGCAAAATCCTATATAAAGACCCCCATAGGCAGCCATTGAGAGGATCTTGAGCAAGCTATCTACTCATTCCAGCAACTCCCTCTCATTTTGTTGAGCATACCCTTGCATTCCAGAGCATCTCCATCCCCTCCAAAGCAACAAGGAAGTATTATCTTGGGTTTTCAAAGAAGGAACCCCTTGGACAAGGTAGGATCCTCTCTTTTCTTTTACTTTTAATCTTAGTTCTTGCACTGGATAAAACATGCCATGGACCTTATAGATAATCTGTTTTCTTGCTGTTTACATGAGAATTTCATGATGAGATGGTTGCTCCATGTATAGGCTATTCTATGTGTAAAATCTGTATAAAAAAATCTGCATTATAACATTTCTGTAAATTTTCCTTTCATCTCTGTTTCTTTTACATAGAGAACCATGATTCATGTAATCATATGCTAGGAGGTTAACAGTCAATATACCTTCTTTGTGTTTACCATTTGCATAATATTATTGATCTCATTCACTCATGCATATTCTTAAGAGTCCTATGCAAGTATACAACCATTAACCCATGATTTAGCATGATTTGAAACTAAATGATAAAAGACTTTCATTCGATTGTGTCTCATCATGTTTCAGTTCTTTTATCATCTGCATAGCTAATCTAATTAAAAAAAAAATCACTAATCTCTGAAATCTGGACCAGATTCTGAACTAGACAGCAGTCTGATTCAGGTTTTCTGGTGCACCAGTCTGGTCAGAGAGTAAGTCACCCTATTTGCACCCCACTCTGCATGGTTTCTCGGACGATTTTGACTCTGATTTTCCTGGTGTTGATTCTTTGATATTACATGTCTTTGCATGCATTATTTCAACCCAAGATGGCACTGTTTTCAAGACTTTTGTACTTTGCATATTTAGCTCATCGCTGAAATCTGGTAGGTTGATTGTCCCATGGAATCCTATATGGAGATTCTTGTGTATCAACCCATGATCCAGACAACATGGCTGATTCTTGTTACTTTTATTTGACATGAAAAGGGTGTGATCTTGTGTGAGGCTTGCATCCCTTGAGCATAAGATCCATGTTATCTTTTCATGTTTGGATTTTCTTAGATATTTAAATTGCATTTCTTGAATTTATAAGGACTTTGCATTGCATAACATTCTGGAACCCATTATATTACATGACATTGCACTGCATGGCTTTCTGGTGTTTTCCTTGGCACATCTTTTTGGCCCCACTAGAGCACCTAGGTGGCGCACCAGACTGGAGCACTAGTTTGGCGCACCAAACAGGCACATCAGCTTGTTTTTCAGTAGCACACAGCAGCTTTTCGCATGATTTTTAGCATGTTTTCTTGTTTTGATTTGCTTCTGGTTTTCTTCCTTGATATATCAGGAAGACTCCATTCTATTTTTAGCCCTTTACATGCATGATATATCATATTTTGCATATAGTAAAACAAGGATGAAAGTCGCTCAGAGTTCTTAGATCCTTGATCTTATTCATGCAATATCTTTGCATCAATGTTTGACCCACTATACGAGCGATCCTATTGAGCATTAGGACACACCCTGCATCCCATGCATCCCTATTTTAGCATAAGACACCACTCACACCTAGCAAGGCATGACATATCGCCCTCGGGCATATAGGAAGGCTGCAAAGCCGACATTCCATATAAGTAAACGAGAAACCCATAGAAAGATCGATTTTTCAGGCGTACGAGGGTGCCTAATACCTTTCTCGTGCGTAACAGGGATCCTTACTCATTTCTGGTTTGAGACCTTCTTTTCCATTGGCTTATTTGCATGATTTGAGTGTTTTGAGCGGTTTCCCTCGTCTTCCGTTTTTAAATAGACTAGGTGGCGACTCCTGTATTTTTTATTATTGCATTTTTATTGATTTGCCGTGACTTTGCTGATCCTCGCGCATTTAGCCTTTCGCGTCAATCCCGAGGTTGTTGTCGGCATAGTTACACTAGTCTTCTTCACCGGATTCACCATCTTCGCCGTGACCGTATCGTAACTCCTTGAGTGCTTCCGCGCACTCGATAGAGGAGAGCCGTGCAGGATTCCACCGGCATGGTCACAGTATACTAGATAAATACTGAGATAATACACAAGCCTTATGCTTTATATCTCATTGTTAGAAGCATAATTAATAAGGACTGTCAAAAAGATTCCTTATCACTGTCCAACATGCAAACCAATGTCGTTGAGAATAAGAGGGTATTTTTGTGGATCTACGAAGGCAAAACTCAAGTCAAAAATAGTTTCAGATTCTTGTAATGATTACGTAAAAAATGACTCATAGTGCAAAACTCGAACATAAGAACAAACTGTTTAAGTAAATAGGTGGTTTCGTGTCTTACTGGGTGCCCCATTATGTAGTCTCTTTAGACAAAAGAACTAATAATGTATGAGCTAGTGAATATGATGTGAAACTTTCTTGAAAGATCAGACAATGGTGAATATGGTGAAAGATGTTGGCAATGCTTGGAATTTGTCCCTCTAGCATTTGGTGACAAATCTTTAATCGAAAAAGTAAAGGGTATTTTAGAAAAGTACCATGGATGTGAAGGTCTCAAAGGGAAAAATCTTGGAAGACATTTCCTGCCCAAAATAGCATCACATGTTGAACAGGAGGTCATAACGATTCTTCGTAACGTCTCCAATTCCCATAATAATTTAAAACAATTTAAATTACAGGAAATTAAAAGCTAAACAGAAATATCATCTACTAGGAACCTATGTATGCGGCTACGAAACTCCGGACTATGTGCACTATGCTAAAACTCATCTGCATGTCTTCACCTGCAATCCAAAACCATGAAGAAAGCGTGAGTAACAAAAGTCACCTAGCACACATCCCACGAAAACAACAGGAAAAAAACTATAATTAATTTTCCTTTAAATTCATTTCGCAATCATTTTCTCTAAAATCCCACAAACTAGGCCCATAAGGCCGAAAACCACACCAAATGTGGCTCATACCGGCCAAAACAACAAACAAGGCTCTACCAACCCCAAACCACAAATAGGGCCCTCAATGGCCAAAACCACACACAGTGAGTCAGGAAATCCGACGCCAGGCAACCAACTTTGGCCTCAAGCAGTCATCGGGGTGCACTGCCACGATGTACCACCCTATGCAGGAGCTGTGTCGTCCCATGATTCTCACAAAGCCCTCACTTGGAAAACCCTCACAAAGCCAACCCCTCTGAGAAGGTAGTCCTGTCTCTTAAGATGTTACCAATTACGGGACACATGTCCCACCCACACTGCCACCATAGAGTACGCCCCCTCACGACGTCCTCTATATAGTGCTCAGGAGGGAGTGACGTACCTCCACACCTGACAACACTCGAGCTTCAGTGCTCACAGTGACAGCAGGAGTATCATACCTCCCCATCATGTCACAAGACACCTCAATCTGTGGACCACAACCCTAACTTTGAGAAGACAGTAAGGGAGTCTCATACCTTCAAGACCCGACGACCCTTAACCTCAAGTATCTCGGCCACCGACTTCAACTAGGGAGACGTGCCCAACTACTTGAGAATGTCTTCACATTCCTTGGTCCCAACGACACGGTCCCACGGTGTCTCGGCTAGTACATAGAAAATCAGGAAAACCACTTTCCAAATTGGGCCAACACATCTCATTCAAAAAAAAAATTATATATTAGAAAACTCTTTCAAAATCTCAACAAAATCGCGCATCAGATGTCCCACAAGACCACCACTGATGACCCACGATCTTATCTCAAATGGACAAAACAAACCAAACCGAGAAGCCACTACATTCAAAATATATTCTTACCAGAAAGCTAGGAAATACCTCTAAAAAGCCTTGTCAGACCCGTGCATGTGGACCCACATCTGACCCGTGCCCCAAACATTTTGTCTGAATGCAAATAAAGCCTGGACCAGGGGCCAAAACCGTTGCCGGACCTACGCATGTGGTCCACACAATCGGCCTGCACCCCTAGCTTTCTATCAGAATTCAGACAGCTTGAGACAGGAAACCCAAAATTCACTCAAAGTGGAAACCAAGGGTGGGCCTACCAAACAATCACCAAAAATTTCGAGTAAAACATATGCGGTAGACCCTTGAGTTTACTCCAAATCCACACAAACAAAACCAAAATTCGTTCATCACACAGCAAGATATAAATTCTCAATCACTGAGGGGTCAAAAAGGACCCAAACCACAGCAACCACCATAAAAGCCATAAATGCCACAATAAATCACTATAAATACCAAAACTTTAAATTTAGCTTAGATTACATGCATCCTAGGCATTTCTACCATTTTACATGATTTCTACTCATTGGAGTGGAGGTTCGTAACTGAAATGAGCTCTCCGGTGACCCAACTCGCTCTCTGGCCAACCACTGACCACCACCGGCGTGCATGACCACCACAGGAGCCTCCTAGACCTCTGGAGCTCCAGCCATGACAATGTCGAGCCACACGACCACCTTTGCCTCTTTCTCTCTCTCTCTCTCTCTCTCTCACTGATGCACGAAACAGAGAAGGAAGGAGGCAGGGGAGGTGGGAAAGGTGAGGGAGTGGGGAAATAAGGGAAATAGGGGAAAAGGGAAGTGGGGTTGGAGTGGGGAGAGGTGGAGGGAAGGAGTGTGCCCGAGGGAGGAGGAAGAGGGGAAGGAAGAAGGAGAGGGGAGAAGGGCGGGGAATCGGGGGAAGCTACCGGCCACAACCTTTATACACACAGGAAGGAGTAGTTACGTGCATGCTTAGCTACCACCCATACATGCACACCTGCACACCCTCAGCTACCCACCAGCCATATCTGCACAGCTCACCTGCCAATTCCAAAGCACGAGCTAACAACAAGCCACACCAACCAGCTCCCAAACGTGGGCCCCACACGAACCCACACATGGGTTTACAAGCATAGTGCCAACCACGTGGGGACAAGCATAGAAATACACAACCAGAAGCAAGTCCACGAGGTTCAAGTCTAAAATCACAAAACACACAAGCAGGCCTCCGAACAATAACACTCATCCAGGAATAAATTCATTAAAAATGTAAATAATTACAAAATGAATTTACAGGTGTTACATTCATAGTCTAAAATAGCATCACCATTCCAATCATGGATGCACTGAGACAATCATGGCTTCATCATTCTGATTGCATTTAATTTCTTCTTCTTTTTTACATTTTCTTTTAAGAAGGAAGATTGACTGATGGAATTGAATGAGTAAATGAAATAAGCAAATTGAAATTTGAGAACTAAGAAGTGACCAAGAAAAATCCAAAACATGTATAATTAAACAAAACAAGCAGCCCTTGATAGAGCTAAATGGAAAGGGTTTCCCATGTCAATCCTCTCTCTTGAGATTTCAGAATAGCAAAGCACTTTTCCAGCGTCAAATTAGACAGAAGTGCAAAGAAATCATACCGATGAATGGTCCCATAACTCTTCTTGAGATTGAAAATCAGTTATTGCAACTCCTCCTTGGCGAATGGGGAGCTTTCGTGTCGTCTGGTAGGAGTTGAGCTTTTGGTTAATGCTTGAACATGAGTTTTGTAGGCCGACATCCTCCTGAAAAACTTGCAGCTATGGTCTCGAATACTATAGGATTACTTGATGATTCTGCTTAGTATTCAGACACAAGGGCCACTCATCATATCACACCTGATCTAGCTAATTTGAATATTGCTTCCAAGTACAATGGATTTGATTCAATTCAAGTTGGAAATGGAAAGCAACTAGGTATTTCATATGTTGACAATTCTTTCCTTACTTCTAGTAATAGAAAATTTTGTGTGAAAGATATCTTATATTGTCCCAAAGCCTCTTGTAATCTATTATCAATGAGAAAATTTTCCAAAGATAATCATTGTTACTTTCAATTTGATGATCTTGGTTTTTCTATCAAGGAGAAGAAATCCGATAGGAGTCTTTACAGAGGACAAATTGAAGATAGAATGTACTCAGTAAGATTACATCCACGTGTTCCTGTTGCTGAATCAAAGCTCAAGAGGATTTCATTTGTTCATTAAGTCATTCCTTTTGAAGTTTGGCACAAGAAATTAGGACATCCTTCTTCTAGGATTCAATCTACTATTATGTCTTGTTTGAATATTGCTAATAAAGTTTGTGCACTGCATGTGCTCTTGGCAAGTCTCATAAATTGCCCTTTGTGTCCTCTACTTCTATAAGTACTATGCCCTTGCAACTGCTACATAGTGATGTCTAGGGGCCAACTTCGGATTCCTCTACTTCTAGTTGTTTCTTATGAAATGTAAATCTGAATTCACTGATGTATTTGTTGCTTTTAAGGCATAAATGGGGAATTTTTTTGATATAAAGATTAAGGTGTTAAGAACAGATGGTGGTAAAGAATATACTAGTTATGTTTTGAACAAATTCCTACACCATCATGGAATTATTCATCAAATTCCTACCCACACACCCTCACTACAAGAAAATCGAAGTTTAGCGAGGACAATATTCCTCGCAACGTCCTCGCAATGTCCCCGTTAGGCAGTATAACGAGGACTTTGCGAGGAATAATTGTCCTCGTAGCTACGTACATCGTTAAATCAATACTGCGAGGACTTATCCTCGCAATGTGCTCGTTTATATGGAGCGAGGA
>JAMKQA010047684.1:0-11496 GCA_024699735.1 Posidonia australis | reverse complement strand
AGTTATATTCTTTCATTTTTAACTATCAACATTTTATTTTTTTCTATATGTTTTATTAAATGGTTAAACCACAAACCGAACCGAACCAAACCGATTTTAAATGGTTCGGTTTGGTTCAGTTTCAATAGATAAAATGGTTCGGTTCGGTTTGAAAATTGTTCAAACCGAATGATTCGATTTGAAAATTGTTCAAACCGAATTATATGATTTGTTTTTTGGTTTTGTCACAAACCGAACCAAACCGAACAGTGTCCACCCTACTTATGTAGTCCATTGATTTAGTCTACATGGGTCCAATCCAACAACAGTTTAAGTCCAGCAATATTTTTATTGAATTCTTGGCCAACTCCCTTGGAAATTAGTATCTCATTCGTTTTTCTAGACGAGAAGCTATTTCAGTCTCTTGCCTGCCTGAGAAGTCAGCGACATGTTTTCTCTTCGCTACTGGTACACCAAAACTCCTCAGGCTCCTCAATACATTTGCAGCCATCTCATTCTCCGGTTAACCATGGTGTCCAGTACTGGCGATCTTGTCGATGAATCCTCCGACATAGAGGTTGGAGGTGCCGAGACCACAATCCTGCAACGGAGCCCTTTGCCTGCTGCCTTCGGACATGTTCTTCGCAAATGCCACGAACCGCCACCAATTCTCGCCTTCGAACAGTCTCTTGTTCATCCTCAGGTACGTGAATGCCGTCAGCCCACCACACGAACTGTCTTTGCTTGTGGCCAGCACCTGTGAGTAGGCGTCGTCGTCGTAAAGCTCCAAAGCATTCTCCCCGGCCAGCTCCGCTCCGGCGGCTCTTGTCGCAAGCTTCACTTGCTTGACAAGTAGTTCCGGCGAGCAATTGGCATGGCCGGGCTGCTGCTCGTCTCTCATCTCCATGCACGTGAAGTTCAAGACTACACCTCTCCTCGCAAACATCTTAGCCATGGGAGCGTATCCATCTCTATGCCTTGTGTTGTAGTATCCGGCGGTTAACTCCGCCGGATGGGACCGAGTCCGGTAATGCCAATGGATCCCGGCGACCTTGCCGGAGAGCTTGGCACCGGTTCCACGGAATATCCCCTCGGCAACCGATAGGACGCGGTCACCGTGTTCTAGGAGCAGGCCGGAGTACCACTCCAGGAAGAATTTCCCATAGTCGGAGTTCCACGTGCCGTCTCTCCGGAAGAAGCCGGTCTCCTCCGGGTATTGGTTGTAGTTGCCGGAATCATGGGGACCGCCGTTTCCCCATTCCTCATGCCCGGCGGCCGCCGCAGCTGCTCTCAGGGAAGCTCTCATGTACTGAATTCATTAACAAGACCCAAAGAATATGCACATATATATTAATTAGGACCATGAAACACCAAAAGAAATATTCTTAATCATAAAATACAAATTTATTTTTGAAAGAATTACCTTGTCATAGCACTGGAATTCTCCGATTCCAGGATACCTCCATGTTCCGTTGCTCTCTGGGTAGGACGGATACCTGAGCTCCCCACATGGACCCATTCCCACTTGAATTTCCTGAAACAAATTAATACACAGTTGGTCACTTGATTTCCTGACAACACAAATGTTAATGCATTTTACTTACATCATGCATGCTGATGTCAACATAAATCTAGAATGATTTTTGTCCTAAAATCTAACCTTCGAGATTAGGTATTAAATCAGTATTTAAGGATTGATCTAACTCTCATCACCATATCAGCCTTCAATTAAACTGCACTCACCACAATGGTATCACCAAGATAATCCTGAAATGTATCACGAAAGCTTGCCATGTAATCTGAGTAGACTTGGATTGGTGTCCTCCCCTTGACAACAGGGAGATTGTCACAACCCAAAGACACATACTCAGGGTTTCTCCTCCCTGACCTGTCTGCATAGCCAATGTCCGGATTCTGGTTCATCTCCTCCAAGACCCAAGGAGGCAAAGGTATGCTGCAGAACCATATATATATATATGTATGTATGTATGTATGTATAAACAATCAAACCACATGAAAATCAAAAAGGAAAAAATTGTAAAAGAAGATTTTTGTGACAATGGGTAGAAACAAATTAATAACCTGCATGAGTCTCCAACATTCCCTCCACACTGGTGGAAGGACATGACCATCTGAAGCTTCAGGCCATGGCTCCTCACCATCTCCACCAGCTCAACGTAAGCCTCCCAGTCATACCTCAAGGGCCCGTCCCTCTCCACCAGCCCCCACCACACGTCCACCATCACCCCCTCCACCACCGCGCTCCCCAGGGCCGCGAGGCTGGCGTTCAGCGTCTTCGCCCTGTCCAGCTTCCGCGACGACGCCGACACCGTGTCCAGGGGCATCATCACGAACACCGGCACCCCGCTCGTCCCGGCCTCCTTCCCATGGCCCGGTGGCTCGTGCAGTCTCTCCGATGCCGTGCCGCAGTCGTCGGGGGAGAAGGCGGAAGGCGGGTGGCTCTCGGCGGCTCTCGCGCGTAGGGAGCAGAGCGCCGTGCGGTCGGACGGGCCGTAGGCGACGGTCCCGGCGGTGGTGGGGAAGTCGAAGGCCCCGGTGTTGGGGGGGAGGAAGTGGAAGGATTTGGAGGAGTGTGAGGTGAAGGCCATGGTTTGTGGGGTGTTCACCATGGCCTTCGTTATGATAGTGATGATGAGGAGGAGGAGGAGGAGGAGAGGTTGGAAAGAGAGAGGTGGTGAGTGTTTATGTATATATATGGAAAAATGGAGGAAGCTTTGGATCTAATTAATTAATTTATACATTATTGGTTGCATGTTCGTTTGATATTAGTTTTACATGCAAAATCAAATCTTTCTGCAATGTAGAATATATATAGATAGATAGATAGATATATCAATATGTTATCATTTCACTCAAACGAAATACTAATATATGTGAAATTCACAGATAATATAAACAAGTGACTTCTGCATATGTAATGGGTGAAATCATTCCCTAATTTCAGCCTTAAATAGATGCGTGTAACAATAGGACACCTTAATTTTCTTGTGGTCATCCCCATTTTATGGGACAAGTTTCCAATTCATCTGTCATGTCTTCTCGTGCCTTCCATGCAGATGTGGACTGCATGCAACTTCCTGCGAACATTAAACCGAACTTTGGTTACAGATTATAGTCAGTGGAGGGACCATTGAGGTACGGTAACTATATTTGCTTAATATGGCATGTGTTTCGGGAAATATAAAAAAAAAGAAGTGATATGAAAATAGTAGGCCTCAGGTTTATTTTCCTACATTAATATACATTACAGCATTAAGGGGTCGAAATTTAGTAGCTAAATTTTGTCAGGTTAGATTTTCTCATGTTACTGGACAACATCATTTATGTAAGTCGTTTTCTTTGTAGAAAAAGTAGAAGAAGCGTGATAAGGAAAAGCTGATCATAGATGCAATGATTTTATTTACTTTGGATGTTGTGGGTATCAATCAAATTTCTGTGTGGGTCTAATATCATTAACGTGCAAGTATCCACAACTAGTGAATTGCAAGCTAGGAGAATCAGGATGTTTGAATGCAATAAATACAAAATTAAATCCCCTTCATTCTGGGGGGAAAAGTTTACTTAGCTTCTCAACTTCTTAAATGACAGCCTTGGAAGCAATCCAAATGGATATTTGAATACTCTACTAGATTTACATCGTATGCCGTGAACTATTGGGATTTACTTAGAAATATAACTTCATGCATATCATCATTCTGCCTTAATTTTTGCAAGAGTGACCTACGCCTAAACTGGCATGTGTAAGAAGTATATGCACGTTTTGCAAATATGCACTCCCTGTACAATAGTTCAAGTATGTCAATAGCAATAAACTAGATTGATTTTCCTCTCCTGAATATGTTGAAATTAACGATGGGATATTTCAGAGAATTTTTAATATCAGTTTCTCTCAGAAATGTACAAATTTTAAGTGCATTCTCAGGTGCAGTTTATGAGTCATGTGGTACAATTTAATTTTGATGCAAATTGAGTAAGTGGCCCTAAAATAGTGAAGTAAATAAAAGTAATGTTTAAAAACTATGTCGAACTGTCACAATGATTCAGTTAAAAAGCTCTTTTTTCGTATGCTATTTCTTTATCTTGGCCCTTATTCAAGCATTGGAGTAACCTTCTCCTTTCTTTTGGAGCAGGAAATCGTGAGTGTTGCCTCTAATAGTGTCCAACAAATTCTGTCCGAGTTATTTTATCTCATGGAACGCAGCGTACTAGCCGCATCGATGCTCATTATATGCCAATTAATTCTTCTAAAATTTATAAAGGTTGGTCAAAGTTTTTTTTTTAAATCATTTAAGGATTTTTTTTTTTTTTCCCTGTAAATCAGCAAGAACAAAAACCTAAATTTATACCATTTGGATTTACATTGTGTCCATCTGTCCAAGGAAATATTGTTCTAGTATCAAAATTAATTCATCAATCCAGTCCTTGCCAACACTAAATGCAACTATCTGAAGCTTGGATGTACGGCCTTACATTAGTCCAAACAGCACATTCTTCAATCTAGAAATTATATTGTTTATTGCTTCCACATCACTAATATTCATGTATTGTCAAGGTAATGATCTTTGTTTCTGTATAGCATCTCCACATCCTTCAAGCCATTCCTCAATCTAGATCGAGTTCAGACTTCTATTGGAAATTACTAGGTTTCTGTACATAATAACATACTTCAGTCAAGCGTTGGTTTTTAGGACCACTAAATCCAACCGTCACCCCAGGTCTGGTGGTCAAAAAACCAGCATGTACTTGTTCAATTTTTGGTGACTGCAAATTTAATTTCTCCTGACTAACAAGTAGCGATTGCAAAAGTTTTATGATGATCATGCTAGAGGATTATGCAGCTGTATGAAGTAAACCTATGACAGTACGACTGTGCACGAGGATTTAGGTAACCATACACAATTGGAGGATGAACACCTCCCGATGTACTTAATTTATCTCGGGACACCAACACATCATTAACGCATTTTGGTGAACGTCAACGAGTTATTTTTGTATCACGCTGATGCCAACACAAATCTGAGGTGGCTGTGATAACGTTTAGGATTGAATCATAAATTAGTCTTTTGAAAGACAGGTCTCACCGGAGTAGTCCTCTGTTGAGGTCATGATTAGAGACGTCAAAATAATGACTAAAGATGGTCAGATGTTCCTCTAAATGCTATAATAATATGATAGAAACAAATTGGATTTCTAAATTAGAAGAACAGAATGTAAACATACAAGGATTTCAACAACAATTAAAGAAACTCAACAGATCATCATCTAGTCAACCTACTCTGAGAATCATAGAGACGGTAGAGAGACATCAAGTGGAGGTCACAGCTTTTACATAAGGTGCAGACAGAAACGGAACTGACGAACATCTAATTTATTGGACAAATTCTTCAGAATGGTTTTCTCTGGTTGTACATTGAAATACCTCTAAAAGAGATCTATTTGGTATGCATTTTATGGGTGTATCATTATAATAAAGCTAATATGGTATCTGTGAGTATCAACCAACCATCTCAGCCATCCTGCTTTTCACAATCGGTGAAGTATTGAGTATGTACTTGAATAGAAACACCAAACAACCAGTCTCTTTTCTGTTCTTATGGATTTTCGAATCAACTCTCAGCTATCGCATACACAGATCCAATTTTGTTGTTTCCAAAGTGGAAGCATTTGATGTTGACAGAGTAAGGGCCCAGATAAACATGATTGTCCTCTTCCCCGACAAAGAAACACAGAGTATAGAGGGCAACTTCAAACTCTGGGCTCACTCCAATGAAAGTGCTGGAGAGAGATTTAAGAATACCATTCCATTCAAACTGGATTGTAAGCAACTGAGTTTCAGAGTCAGGCTGCAAATACCACATCAAAAACAAGATTGATGAGTCCAATTACTTAAAGATCGCGCCAGTAAAGCCTATGTTCACATGGCAATTTGGATTGAAATGCTGCGCACAAAGTAGAAAAAAATACAGAAAACTAAGTGGGTTTATTATATATTTGGATGATTTCTTTTCTTGGCAAGTCATTCTTACAATAGCCATTTCCCAGGGAAAAGAAACTGAGTAAATCAGCATGGATAAATCAAGAAGAATTGTAACCATAAAAACACATCTACTGCAAGTTAGCTATTGAGGCTGCCTTGATTGGGAAGGGTGTAATATATGAAACAGATGATGCACCAAGCTTCCTCTCTAAATTTGTTTAGTGGTACAAACTAGACCGTCAACAATTACAACTAGTGCTAAATAATTCACTTTCAAGACTTAATTACACAACTGTTTAATCTAAAACAATTTTAAATGACTGGTGGGAAAGAGAACTTCACGCTAATAATGCCTGCTGCATTATATCAATCTAACAATTTTGCATGTATCTGTGTTAGCACTTCATATATGAATCTCACAGGAATACAGTTTACAGATGCGAGCAACAAAAATGTTAATCAGACTATTGAATTTAAAGTACTTACAGTTTATGATGATCAGGCTATAGAATTTAAAGTACTTACAGTTTCATCTCGTCTCCTTGGAAAAATATAACCTTGGTAATCTACCCTCTCGTTAGCTTCTTCAAGGTAAAACTTCAACAGAAAAGAGGAATGATTAATTAAAATGGTCATATCACTGACAGTCATTCATTGAATTAGAGATAAATACATTTGATTGTATATCCAACAGAAAAGTGTCAAGAACACCAAATATGCAATCCCCTGATTGTAGGTTAACTAAAGTGGTCGTATATTTTTTATTATGGTGGGGCCAAGTGTCTTGATTAGGGTAAAAAACTAATCCATACAAAGAGAACTCCACTAGAAGAAATTGAAATCCTGGTTTAGAGTTACCCCAACCAAAGACGAGGGAAGCTACACCAATGGGAGATTTTTTTTTTTTTGAGCAATTACACCAATGGGTGAAATTATTCAATAAATGCTACTGTTATTTCACCAAAAGTTAAAGCATCCTCCCTTTCACAACTAGATCACATTCCACCTGATCTTGCATCTTCCTCAGTCCTTGGTTATCTACGTGAGACGCCATCATCTCACAATGCCTTTTTTTGAGTCAAAAAAACCATTCAACCACTGCTGTAAGTAGGTGCAAAATCCAAACCTCCAATTATGTAAAGAATACATGCTACTCAGTGGAACAGCTAGGGTTTAATCCTATTTGCAGGAGAACCATTGTAAACTTCATTCTTTATCATGCTAGAGCCAAGAAATTGATGTGCAAACATGATTCAGAGGCATTCAGTCTAGTGCAAACATGATTCAGAACCATTGTAAACTTCAATTCAAGGTCTGTTTGTGCCTCGAAAATGAAAGAAAATGGAAAATGCCAGTCAAAAGGAAATCAAAGAAAACAAAAACTAACAGAATTTATCTTCCATATGACCAATTTTCTGGTGTTTATGTTCGTCATTAGAAACAAACAAAAAACAAAAACTGTGTTTGTCATATTTATCATATATTGTCAATACAATACACATAATAACAAATCAAATAAAATCACAACTTAACCATATAAACAATTAACAATCAAGGATAACAAATAAATCAAATAATATGAAAAATATTTACAAAATACAAAGAACAATATACAAGAATTACAAACCAAGGAAGAAAAAGAAGAAGAATAAGATAACGACAACGACTGCGGTGATGCTGGGCGTATTGCTACAAATCCTTACCCTTCCAACATTGCCTGTCGATGGCAACATTGGTCCAATTCTCACGATGTAGGTCCTCGCTAAAAAAAATGAAGATAAGTACAATCAACAACAAGCAATAGTAGCTCCTACAATTGTGGCGACTCACACAATGACCATCGGGATCATCCACCCCCCTCCTGACATCTAGACCATGATCAAGAAGACCTCCAATTTCGTCGCCAAGAACAATCCTGAGTTCGAGGAGAGGATCCTCACCAATAACTCTAGCAATTCCAAGTTCAACTTCCTCATCCCATCCGACCTCTACCATGCCTACCACCAACTTCGTGTCTCCACCTTCAATTTCAAGAAGACCTCCAATTTCATCCTCAAGAACAACCTCGAGTTCGAGAAGAGGATCCTTGCCAACAACTCTGGCGATTCCACCTCCTCCCCGCCCCCAACGATTGTTGTGAACAAAGTCTCCTTCCTCTTCACCTCCACCAGGCTCATCCTGTTTGATCTCCACCATGTTGCTTCGATCTATTGCGAGAGAGGTAGATGCAAAGGAAGAAGAAAGGAGGCAAAGTGAAGGAGGATGATGGAGGGGAAATGAAGGTGGTCGAAGAAAAAGAAAAAGGGTGTGCATTTTCGTCTGAATTCCAACCTAAATTCTTAGAAACAAAAATTCACTTCATTTTTATACCTAAGAAATGAGCATAAAGTATTTTCCTTTCTGATGAAAGGCATAAACACCACCAAAAAAAGTGATCACAGGGAAACCAATTTCTTTTCCATTCATTTCCTTTAAATTTCAATGACACAAATCCCCCATCAATGTCCTTTAGGAAATTTAGAAGCCAGATTATAAAGATAGCATTCAAAAGTATGATTGATGCTAGCCTTTAAACAATATACCAATAGTGGCCTATTAAGATATAAAAATCAGCACACAGGATAGCGTTGCTCATCAGCTTTATGGTTAGTTTAGTATATTCTCCATTTTTGGTTTGTGTCTCGTTGAATTCTGAAACTTGATCTGCATTATTTCTGGTGATCCTATTATAAATAGGTTGACGCTTTGCCTATCTGAAGGCAGTAAAAAAGATTCTTCTATCATTTTTAGTTGGATAATTTACTTGTTACTATCTTGAGGTTTACCCCAAGTTTCAACTTACCATATTGAGGTTTGGAACCCGTCAACTTTCTAACTGAGGTTTTAAATTTTGCTATTCAATATTATCAGTATTGGGATCAACCCATTATACCGTCATTGAAATATAACATACTCCTTCCTCACAGGCTCTCACACATAGAACTGTTTAGCAAAGTGAATTCAATTCTCCTCTCTTCCACACCCGTTTTCATGCACGAACAGACCAAGGCTATTCATGTTTACATCTTTATGTTCCCTAGATTGGAAGATGATAGCAGGACTAGTGAAGAAAGAAGCGCAAAACCTTTTTTTTAAATGGTAAATAAATGGTGGGACTGATCCCAGCAACGATGACACCAAGATACAAACTATGGTGGAGGTTGTGATACCACAGCAGTCTGTCTAGCTCCTCTATTGAAGTTGATTTTGCAAGCCTTAATCCTTGGGTTTCATACTCATCATCCTTGCACTAAACTTGTTAGGACCAATGGTTTCAAGATTTTATGATGTTAAGGAGAGTAGGGAACTAGGGATCAAGAGAATAATGGACATGAAGGACATTTTTGGCTTCTAACAACGGTAAAAAATAATCCAAAGGAAATCAGGAGGAAGATTTTGTTAAATATACATGAATTTGGGAGCAAATTGACAGGTTTTAAACCTAAGGGTAGTAATTTGAAACTCAGGGTAAAACTTAAGGAGGTGACAAGTAACCCCTTTGATTAAATATTAAACGCTGAAAATTCCAAATTTTCTGTAGTTTTAGTTCTGTATCTTCAGATATTGAGAACAAATATGTTGCCTTTGGAAACAATGCTAAAACTCATTATTCCAATATTGTCAAATGATTTTGTTCCCTGATGGTTAAAGTTGATTTTCTACTTTTCTTTATTCTAATATTATTCCCCGATGGTTAAAGTTGATACTGTACTACCACCCCAAGGTAGTGGTACAATATTTTAAACGTAATTGCCAAAACATAGAGAAAAGCACGAGGACCACAATATTTTATCCCCTAAGGTTATCTAGCTGAATGGTTAAAGATGATTTTCTACATTTCTTTATATCCTGATGGAGGTAGTGGCACAATATTTGAGAATTCGTTGACAAAACATAGAGAAAAAGCATGGAGACTACATTTAGTCTAAAACAAAATATGTACCACTTATATGCCATATGCCAAATTTAGATACTGCATGAAGAAAATAAAGCTAGAATGAGAATGGAGGGTGCACCTGAATCCAATTGTGAAATCCACTAACTTCATCCTTTCCTCTGTTTTTAATTTCTCCAACAAAAACATGTTCAAATGCAGATGATGAACCTGAAGTACCACCTCTATCATAAAGATTGAACCATAAATGTGCCATTGTTTCCTTAAATTCTTCATAGCTATCAGAAACAACACCCTTGGCAACAAGGTACTTGTGCAGGTACTTTACAGGTGCAGTCCTGCTGATTTCTTCTATAAAAGCTTCCTGCTCATGCTTTTCTTGAGGGGTAACAACCTCTTTGCTCCCTTGATTAGGATTGTAGTTATCCAGGAGAGAACAGAACCGAGAAAAGGTAGGCCGTGCAAATACATCTTCACTCAGCCAGCTGAAAAGTTTTCCTGATGCCATGTCTTCCTTCTGATATGTTTTCTTGCCTTCCCCACAGTCAATCACATAGTCCCTTTCAGGCACCAATCTGTTTGCATCAAGTTCCCATAGCTTATTGCACGCTTGTGACAAATCAGAAAGCTCCTCATCTAAGGGTTCAATGTAAGCACCATAATCAACCTCATGAGCATACTGTTGTTCGCTAGGATCCAGCTTATAACCATTCCAACTATCCACAGGTACCTGCAACGAGTTTTAATTTTAGGTATCGTTTGGTAATGACTATGGAAAAATAAATTATTCTCATAAGTAGTGTTTTTAAAATAACAAATCTCCACAACTTTTTAAAATCAACATTTTTGAAAAGTTTTTATGCACAAACAAGAAGTTTGACATATTGGAATAATCTGGCGTAATAAAAAGCATTTGTTCAGCTTTTCAAGAATAAACATTTCTTTTCAAAAGCTGATCCTAATAATCGTTACCAAATGGACCCTAGTGTTGTCTTCTTAAGTCCAGTTATAGAGGAAAAATTCTACAAGTGCAACCATGTACAACTTCACCAAAAAGAAAGAGCACAAAACAAGCAAATGAGAAAACAATAGGTAACAAGCATTATAGATTCATTATATATTAAGTGTTGAACCATGAACATCCAACTCAAAATCAATTAACTATGAGTAAAAGAATCCATCAATATATAACCTCAAATCTAATCCTCACTTTTTCCAATGTGAGACTATTCTAACACTCCTCCTCACTTGTGGTCTTTTTTTATATCCAATAAATATTTCTTTTGAACATGAATGGATGTGTGTGTACTTGAACCCAATTAAGCCTCTTTTGGCTTTGATAACATATTAAAATATGGACATCTAACTCAAAACAAGTCCAATCCTCACTTTTCCCAATGTGAGGCTATTCTAAATTAAGAAAATAGCAATATGAATAATGTCCTAGAATGAGGTTTGGTATTACAACTTGGACAAATATGAATTCGGAATTGTGAACTAAATATCTATTGTTTAAATGGTTTCCATGGCAAACAAATTGAACAACCTAAGTAAGATAAAACACAAAACCAAGAAGCACAAAAAA
>JAMKQA010047682.1:0-14541 GCA_024699735.1 Posidonia australis | reverse complement strand
ACTGGGTGACTTAGATGTCACTCACGCGTGCTGTGTGTGTTTCAGGTGCAGACCGTGTGCAGCCAGTTTCCGGTGCAGGAATCGGAGTTTCTAGCCGCGCATCGAGATCCTAGAGGTGAGCCTAGTTACAGTCTTTATTTCTGTGATTTATGTAATTAGGCTTGTGATGCTATTGTTTGGTAGCGTGCCCGGGTTCGGGGCGTTACATGCTCCCTAGAAAATCTAGATCAGACTGCAGCTTGATCCAGAATTCTGGTTGAGATTCAGAGAGGCGATTTCTTTTTTATTAGGTTAGTTATGCAAATGATGGAAATAGAAACATGATGAGATGAAAGTGAACAGAAAACCTTTTCCTTTTATTTGATTAAAAAGCAAAATAAAACATGAGTCTATGGCAGAAATGCTTACACGAAATCTTGAAAAACATGTGTGAGAAGATAAACTTGACAGCCCATATGCATGTGATGAATATGTAAAGAACATGTCTATTGCATATCTTAGCATACATGTGCTTGGATCATGGATCCTAGTGTAAAGAAATAGAGAGGAAAAATAATAAAACCACACATAAGAATTATATGATGCAGATTTTTAACATATGGATCCTATATGCGAGACATGATGTATATGAAATAGAAATCTCCTATATAAACAACAAGAATCAGATTATATGCTAAGTTCAAGGCATGCTTTATCTTGGTGCAAGAGCTGAAACTAAAGAAGAAGGGAAAGAGAGAACCTACCTCCCAAGGTGTTCCTTCTTGAGCTATCAAAGATAATGGGATCCTTGTTGCTTTGGAAGGGCTGGCCATGCTCCAAAATATAAGGGAGTGCTTGAGAGAAAAGAGAGTAGATTGTAGAAAACAATATATAACTCGCACTAGCTCTTCAGGTCAGATCATCTAAGGAGAAGGGGAGCCAAATAGTTGCCTATGGATGTCTTTATATAAGAATTTCTCAAAGGTAACTCCTAGAGAATACAAGCAACCTCGTAAACGAAGAGCTTGGGAAGATTCCATGGCATATTCGTCGGTGGAGGTTACAACCATGGGGGGTGGAAAGCCAGCAGCCTGAGAAGTGGTTATGCGCTAGGTAGGTGCGCCAGCCTGGTGCTCCAGCTTGATGCGCTACTTCCGTGCTCCTGCTTGGTGAGCTAGCTAAATGCTCTACATTGGTGCTCTACCTTGGTGCTCTCCCCTACCTGTCTGGATTTCTATTTAGGCTATGGGCCTGCTGTAGGTTTGGGATTGGTTTAGCTAATGTGATTCAAAGGTTAGCCACATTCAAAACAACATCTGGAAAGCTTATCTATGAGTCACCTCAAAATCGGGGTGTCTACAGCAGCCAATCCATTGAACTTAGAGAGAGCAAGGACAATTCAACCCTATAGTCCAACTCTTGGATAAGGGATTCTACCTCCCCCAATATTCTGGCTTTCCTTTCTAATCATTTCTCAGGAATCCAACATTTAATATTCCTCTTAAGAAACCTGAGTTTACCAGCAATGTTCACTACAGGGTTGGATTGAAGGGGAGAGTTGTTGAGACAACCAGAGACCATCTCATGAAATTCATTAATAGTGAACCATGCCTTAAAGAATTTGAAAGGGGAAGGACCCCTAGGAGGAGGCAAGGTAATCAAACTGATAAAGATATAATCTGAAGTAGGTCGGGAGAGCCCTTTACAAATGACATTCTGAAAGTGGGCGTCCCATCCAGGTGAAATTAAGAATCTATCTAATCTAACCATAGTTGGTATAACTTGTAGATTAGATCAAGTATATAGGCAAATATTGGGCACACAGTCTATTAGGTTACAAGCAACAAAAAAGTCATTAAATTTTATCGTAATGGGAGTAACTCCAGTGTTATTAGATTGTTCAAAAGAAAACCTGGTGATGTTAAAATCCACCCCTCCCCTTATAAAGCCAATTTCCACCGAAAGCTAAGATCCCCCATGTCTGAACTGAAAGATTGCTTCAAGGCTGAGAAGCGGGGGCCATACATTTCTATAAGCCACCATTCATAGGAATTAGAGATGGACTTAAAGTATACTGAAACACTGAAGTGTCCAATAACAACATTCAATTTGTGGAATAAGGTATTCCAACCAATCAAGACCCCATTAGAAGTCTCAATTGAAGGAAGGATTTCCCAATTTTTTAATCTTTCACCTCCCAGAGTACAGGAGACAAGCAAAGAAGGATGTTCTAATTTGGATTCACTAATGATATGAATATCACATTTAAGACTACGAATAAGATTCATAACTACTCTGTATTTACCACTATTCCCCAAACCCCTAATATTCCATGCTAATATGATCATAAAAGAATTATGCCAACAACCGGAGAGCCATCAATTTCTCCAAACAAGAATTGTTATCCTCCAAATTAATTGGGGGTAATGATTGCTGAGCACACATAGTATTAAGGAATAGCCTAGCCTTTTGACTATTATTAAGAGAGATGCCAATGTTGTTACAAAAAGATATGAAATCAGGATAGGAACGCCACGAAAAAATATCATTGGCAAATTCAACGTCATCATTAGCTGAATTAGAAATAAATTCCATAGAAGGAGAGGAAGAAGTACTGTCTAAAGAGGGAGCAACAATAACATTCCAACTAGACTCTGGGTTTATCATATGATGAGAATTCAAGTTACAATCAGTACATGTATTGGTAGCAGGAGTTGTGATCTGTTCAGGGCAGATGGTTCACAATCCATTGAACCAGGACAATCGGCTCCATAACCTCCTAGAATTGCTAGTACTTTCTTGAATTTTTCTTTATTGATTTCCCATGCCTTCCTCTCTATAGACACAAATTTTGATATGGCAGCATCTAGAAGTAGCTCAGGAGTTATCACCCTGATTTGCTGGCTGATCAAACCAAAAAAGGATCCACACTACGATGAGCACCATCAATTGGGTTCTGAGAAGAGCTAGAGATGTCAACCAGAGTAGATACACAACTAGGGTGGGAAGAAGGACAGCCACTCGAGATAACAGGAGATGGAACACGAGGACCACCTTCCGAGACAGGTCTTGGCAATAAACCTAAAGAGGAGGGAGCAAGAGTCAGGAAGGAGGACAAAGACGAACCCAAGTTCCGATTTCTAGCACCCAACAACCTTTTCCAGACATTACCCCTAGATTGGATAGACCTTCTAGATTTATCACCCTTCCAATTGTAGGTTTTCTTAAAAGGTTTTAGTAAGACTTTAGGATGATTCTTACTCGAAGTGTTACCCAACTGAAAGGAGGATGAGTAATGAACCCTAGAGGGGGCAACATAGGTCCCAAATATGACAGAATTTGATTGAGTACACATTCTTAATGTAGGCAAAGTACTTAATATCAGGTAAGCCCTTCCCAGGGAGAAGCCTAATCCTGATTCTAGCAAAGCTAAGAAATTTTGCACTATCTAAACTAAAATCGACCTCCAGTAACTCCACAAAGTCACTCACCATACTATGAAAGACATCAATGCACCAAAGGTGGTGAGGAATACCTTCTAGTCAAATCCAGAATCCCTCCTCCTTGAGTGTAAAATCAGCAATGGAATGCACTGACTAAGCTACGGAGAAGGTAGGAAGAGACACCAACATTGAACCATACATCTTAAGAGCTTCATCTCGAGCGGAGATGGAAGGAAATTTAAGAAGAAGCTTCCCCAAAGTGAAGTCATGGATTTTCCAAACTAGTTACTTAGGCCAATAGGATGATAAATGTGCCCCAAAGTCTTCCTTAGTTAGATGGGAGGATAGCTAAGTAATAATGACAGTAGAGGAGAAGAATTGAAGTTAGTCACAAGCTATGTCAGAGGATGGAATGATAATTGGGAAATGAGTAGATTGTCCTGCCATAACTCCACTACAAGAATCCTTAAATGCTTGATGCTCACCAAAGAATATTCAAATAACCACAGAATGACTATGGGATTTACACTTAAAACAAACTCCACGATATTTATAGTGAGCTTTGATATGTCCATGTAACCCACATTTATAACATAAAGGCAGATTTACTCTTTGTGACATCTAGGTCAGATTATCCATTTTTAATTGTAAAAAATGTAATTGATTGTAATATTGTGTAAATGATTTATTAATGGATAATCTATTGTTTCTTGGATGTGTGAGTTTGTGGTTGGCTTTCTGTGTACCTGCTTGTGATTTGGGACCAATGTGGAGTCCAATTTGAGGATGCATAGCTGCTTCGGTTTACACGCCTGTCTTTTCTTCTTTTCTTTCCTTCTTTTCTCTCTCCCTCACGAGCCACCAACCTGTATTCTTCTTCTTCCTTCCCCCACCTGTGCCACCACCAACCAGCGGCCCATGCCTCATCGTCACTTCCGACGTGATGGATGGCCAGTGCGATGCGGGAGGAAGAGAGGATATAGAGGGGCGGAGGCGAGTGGCAAACGAAGGACTGAGATGTGAGGGAGAAGAAGGAGAGGAGGAACGACGCGCGTAGAGGAGGTTGAGGTTGTCCATGTGGTCTGCTGGCAAAGGAGCTTCACTAGGGCTACGCCGGAGTGCGGGGAGAGTCGCCGGTGTGCGGGGAGGCTCGCCGGAGCGGCACGCGACCCCTTCTCCTCTGTTCTCTACCTTTCTTCTAGTAAGTTAAATGCATGAAAATGACAAAAAATGCATGTAAAATAGTAGAAAAATAGGGAAATTGATGACAATGAGTTGAAATGCATGAAAACTTAAATATCATGCGGTTAGGATTGAAATTTGTAGGAATATACAACTTTTTGGGATGAGGGCTACAGTAGCCATTTTGTGCTCCATCCCTTTGTTATTTTCGTATGGATTGATAAATGATTTGTGGGGTTTTGGAGTAGACTCAAGGGTTTACACCCCATGATTTACTCGTATTTTATGATGTGTGTTTTGGGGGTCCGCCGAAGGCTCCCAGTTCTGGCGAATTCAAGGCTTGAAACAGGGGAGGTGCCCTGGTTTCGGGCTATTCAGCATGCCGAACTGAATTCGGCATACCGAATCTCTGTTAGATTAAGCCAGGATACCTGGTTTCGGTAGGTTGAAATTATCTGGTCGACCGAATCTGGGATTTTCGGTATACCAAAAATGTTCGGTATACCAAACTAAAGATTTTATGTATACCGAACCTAAAATTTGATCTGTCGATTTTGCCCTGGCCATGATATATACAATGTGACTATAAAATGAAAAAAAAAGAAAGGTTTTAGTGGACAATAAGCATGTGTTAATGATGTTTTCCCCATGTAAATGACATGGAACAATGTGGAACCCAAATGAGTTGATTTGGGCATGGTTTTGGGTTTTAGACCCTATAAATGAATAAATCGTTGATTGTGTGTGGTTTTGGGCATGTGACCCAATTGTGATTTTATAACACATGGTTTTTCATGAATTGAGTTGGGACCCCTCAAGAGAGTCAAGTATTTCATGGAAAACATATTCCTCTAATGAAAAAGAATGAAATGGAAATGGTTTCGAAAAGAAAAGCTTAAAGAGTTTTGAAAAAGAAACACTAATAATGTGTTAAGGAACCACGGGGGTTGGTGTCGACAACGTGGTGGGAGTATGAGACTCCAATGAAACCAATTGCCAGATACGACTATGGTTGCCAAGCTTGATATGGTGTAGGCTGAGCCTAGGTCGTTGAACATAGTTGTTCAGGTCACCGAGCTCGTGACGGTGTAGGCTGAGCCTGGATCGTTGTTCCTAGTTGTTCGGGTCACCGATGGGGTGTCAGACAAAGATGTATCTCCGTGCGTATATGAAAAAAATTGAGGCTGGTTGGCCGGGGCGGTGGCATCCCACACGAGGAATTTCATCGTGGCAGTGCAGGGATGTAGGGGAAATGATGTCCTCGCCTACTGCTTGTGTGCCTGGTTACCCCTGATCAAGGTAACATCAGTAAAAAAAAAGTAGAAATGAATAAGAAAAGAATGTGATTTTAAGAAATGGAAGAAATGTGGTTTGTCTGGGATTGGACTTATGAATGATCCTAAAATCCTAGAATAAAATAAGAATTGTGTTTGAACCAGTTACTAGCTAGTATATATGACTTTGGTTTTGAGCCGAGAGACATTGCGTTTGAGGCTGGATCTAGTCAAAAATATGAGTCTTGAAAGTAATTTTGGTTTTGGAAAGAAATCCCAAGTATTGAAAAAGGGCATGTTTTGGAAACTGATTTCCAAATGTTTTCAAAAGAAAATGCAAATGTGTGTTTCTGAAAGAGAATATGATTTGGAATAAATTTCCAAACGTTTTGAAAACAAAAGAAAGATGGGTTTTGAAAAGAGTTTGGATTTGGGATCAAATTCCCAAGTGATTTCAAGCAAAATGATAAAGGGAATGATGTCTTAATAGGAAAGGTGGATTTTCAAATGAAAACCAAGACTTGAAAATTAAAAAGCTAAGTTTTAATGGTTTTACAAAGATTTTGTGGTTTTGTGTGTTGGGGCGCGTACTAGGTGACTTAGATGTCACTCACGTGTGCTTGTTTGTTTTTAAGGTGCAGTTTGGGTGCAGCCGAGTTGCGATGTCGGAGTCAGAGCTTCTAGCCGTACATTGTTTCCTAGATGTGAGCTTTTGTTACAGCTATTTAATTTTACTATAATTAGTGTAATTTTGCTTATGATACTTTGATTTAGGTAATGTGCCCAGGTTCAGGGCGTTATAGAGTGGTATCAAAGCTATGGTTACACCTAGTGCACTGGCTTGGTGATGTCCGATTTAGTGGCTCCCTAGGACTGCACAATAGAGGGTCGTGCACCTGAATTTTTTATTGTTGTGTTATATTGTACTGGCAGGAAAATGTCTCGCTGAGGTCGCAACCGTGGCATGGCCCCTATACTCGACTCTGAGATGGGAGAAGGTAGTGCATGGAAGGGTATGAGACGAGAGTTTGGCGAGATGATACGGGGTTTCGCCCAATCCTTCAACAGCAGCAGTCGGGATGAGGCGAAGGGAGACCCATGGATCAAGCAGTTTCGTCAGCTTGGCGCGCTCACTTTTGATGGGCGTGGCACACCAAAGGAGTGTGAGGCTTGGTTTCCGGAGGTGGAGAAGATTCTAGAAGGGATCAAGTGTCCAGCAGAGAAGTGGGTTCTAATCCCGACGTTCTAGCTCAAGGGTGTTGTGGATCAGTGGTGGAGGACAGTGCGCCACACCAAATTTTGGAATGCAGACTTACTGATGATCTCTTGGGAAGAATTCCAAGAGGTATTCTATGGGTGGTTTTTTCTTGAGCATGAGAGGGATATGCTGGATAGAGAATTTAGGAACCTGAAGCAGGGGAGCCAGACCGTGGCTGAGTATGAGTCATCCTTCCTTCGGCTAGAGCAGTTCTCTCAAGCTGTAATTTCTGAGAAGAACAGAGCCAAGAGGTTCATGGAAGGGCTGAACCCTATGTTGAGATTCAGAGTTATTGGCTTCAGATGCTAGACCTTAGCGGATGCTGTTGAGCTTGCAAGCCGCTATGAGGATGATCGTAGGTTATTCTAGGAGTATCCCAAGAAGGAAAAGGGGAGGAAGTCTGTCTCTCGACCTTCTGTCTCTCGACCCTCCGTTTCTCGACCGTCAGTGACTGAAGTGCCACGTTCTCGGAGTTCTAGCAGCTCTGGGAAGAAGCGAAAGCAACAGCCTACATCTGGTAGAGAACAGAGTACGGGTTTTAGCCACGCAAGGTCCAGCAGTGGCCCACAGGTGGGATTGTGCCATGTCTGTGGCAAGAAGGGGCATATAGCGGCATAGTGTTGGCATAGGCAGAGGAATTTAGACAGTGTAGTATGCTACAACTGCAGGAAGTCTGGGCATTATCAGAAGGACTGTCCTAGTCAGCTGAAGTCAGCAGGAGATGCACCACGTCAGCCTACTAACGGGAGAGTGTTCTCCATTATTGCCCCAGATGCTGGTCCATCTGGAGATGTGGTAGAAGGTGAGTACTAGCGCGACTGTATTAGTTAAGTCCTGTCTTGTAATAATAGATCCTATGTGTACTTAACACTATTTCTTATTATGATTATGATTATGGTGTGTTGATTATAGGATCTTTTCTTGTGGCTGACCAGATGACTCGAGTCTTGTTTGACTCTAGGAGTTCATTTTCTTTCGTCTCCGAGTCATTTGCCTCTGAGATTGGGACTAAGCCAGCCAGGTTGGCATTCCACCTAGATGTAGTCACTCCATTGGGAGAACACAGTCTAGCATGGAGATATTTGAGACCTATTGATATTCAGCTGGGGGATAGGAATTTTAAGGCCAGTTTGATCCTGATTGACATGCACGATTATGATGTTATCTTGGGAATGTATTGGCTAGCACAACATTCAACTGTGATAGATTATGCTAAGAGAAGAGTTTTGACAGAGTGTCCAGGCCAAGGCTGGTGTATGGTACAAGGCACCAGACTGGGTGAACCCAGAAAAATGTTTTCTGCTCTCAAGGCCTATCATCATTTGGCAAGAGGTAGTGTGGGCTATTTGGCCTTTGTGACAATTTCTACTTCTCCTGTGGTTGAGATTCACAACTTGCCGGTGGTGAGGGAATATCCCAATGTTTTTCTAGAGGAATTGCCTAGAATGCCACCGCACAGGGAAGTGGAGTTTGTGATTGATTTAGTGTCGGGATCAGGTCCTATTTCCAAGGCTCCATACAGGATTGCACCTACTGAGTTAAGAGAACTTCGGAATCAGCTGCAGGAACTGATGGATAAGGGAATCATTCGTCCCAGTGCTTCACCTTGGGGAGCACCGATTTTGTTTGTTAAGAAGAAGGATGGTTCACTTCGGCTTTGTATAGACTACCGGATGTTGAACCTGATCACTGTGAAGAACAAGTATCCACTGCCTAGGATCAACGAATTGTTCGACTAATTGTAGGGAGCATTGGTGTTTTCCATGATAGATCTGAGATCTGGATACCATCAGTTGAGGATCAATGAGCCAGATGTGCAGAAGACAGCCTTTCTCACCCGTTATTGACATTATGAGTTTTTGGTTATGCCATTCGGGTTGACGAATGCACTGGCTACTTTCATGGACCTGATGAATAGGGTGTTCAGACCCTATTTGGATCAATTTGAGGTTATCTTTGTGGATGAAGTTGTGGTGTATTCTTTGGATGTTGAGACCCACCAGAGGCATTTTAGGATCGTACTAGAGACGCTGAGGCAGCATCAGCTTTATGCCAAGTTCTCCAACTGTGAGTTTTGGCTGGAAGAGGTGTCCTTCCTTGGTTACATTATTTCAGGAGAAGGCATCAAGGTAAATCCAGCCAAAGTGGAAGTTGTGAGTAGTTGGGCGAGATCGAAAACAATAACTGAGATTAGAAGTTTTCTCGACCTGGCAGGATATTATAGAAGATTCATCCAAGATTTCTCTAAGATTGCTGCGCCTTTGACCAGACTGACTAGAAAGGAAGTGCACTTTGCTTGGGATTGGCAGTGCGAGGAGAGCTTCAATGAGTTGAAGGCTCATCCGGTGTCGACCCTAGCCTTGACTTTGCCCTCTAGGAGTGGCGGTTTCACAGTCTACAGCGATGCCTATGGAACTAGTTTGGGGTGTGTGTTGATGCAGCATGGTAGGGTGGTGGCGTATGCCTCTCACTAGTTGAAAGACCATGAGAAGAATTATCCCACCCATGATTTAGAGATGGCAGTTGTTGTGTTCGCTTTGAAGATTTGAAGGCATTATTTATATGGCGAACAATTTGAGGTGTACACAAATCATAAGAGTCTGAAGTACATCTTTTCTCAGAAAGATTTGAACCTGAGACAGAGGCGTTGGGTGGAGTATATTAAGGATTATGATTTCAGTTTGTCGTACCACCTAGGGAACGCAAATGTGGTTGCAGATGCTCAAAACAGACGCACTTATGTCCTGGCTAGTCTAATGATCCATGAATGGAAATTGTTAGAGGGACTAGTGGAGTGCAGGCCACGGAGATAGTCTCAGGGACCTGCTAGAGTGGTGCTAGCTAATTTGTTTGTTCACTTGAGGATGATCGAGGCGATTGTCACAGCCCAGCAATATGATTCCTATGTATCATGTATCTGGATGAAGCTGAAAGCTGGTAATTCCCCTCATTTTTCAGTTAGGGTAGACGGTGGGTTGAGATATGATTTGAGATTATATGTGCCTCAAATAGAGGAAATCAAGAATAGTTTGTTGGATGAAGTTCACCGCTCTAGATATACTATCCATCCAGGAAGCACCAAAATGTATAAAGACCTGAAGAGGAACTTCTGGTGGCCTAGGACAAAGAAGGAGATTGCTGAGTATGTGGCGAAGTGTGCAACCTGCTAGATGGTAAAAATAGAGCACTAAAAGCCCGGAGGGACTTTGCAACCTCTGGACATTCTAGTGTGGAAATGGGAAAATGTGTCGATGGATTTTGTGATGGGTTTGCCACGAACCTAAAGAAAGAATGATATAGTTTGGGTGATAGTAGATTGCCTTACAAAATCGACACATTTATTGCCAATGAGAGTGAATCTTCCTTTGGCGAAACTGGTAGAGTTGTATGTGGCTGAGATTGTGAGATTACATGGTGTCCTAGTGTCTATTGTGTTTGACAGAGACACGAGGTTTACATCAAGATTCTGGGGAGCCGTATAGGTGGCTTTTGTAACGGTACTAGATTTTAGCACTACCTTTCACCCCTAGAAGGATGGTCAAACAGAGAGGACCATTCAGACACTAGAGGACATGCTGAGAGCCTACGCCTGGGACTTTGCTGGTAGTTGGGAGGATCACTTACCGCTGATTGAGTTTACATATAATAATAGTTACCATGCTAGTATTGGTATGGCACCATATGAGGCATTGTATGGCAAACCCTACAGGACACCCACTTATTGAAGTGAGGTGAGTGAGAGACAGTTAGTTGGGCCCAAGATCGTATAGTAGTACGAGGGCAAGGTGGATCTGATCAGGAAGAGGTTGTTGTCTGCCCAGAGCTGGTAGAAGAGCTATGTTGATAAGAGGCGGAAACCTCAGGAATTCGAGGTAGAAGACTTCATATTCCTGAAGGTGTCACTAACTAAAGGTGTGATGCGGTTCAGTAAGAGATGCAAATTGAGCCCAAGGTATATCGCATCGTACCAGATTACTCAAAGAGTTGGTGAGGTGGCATACAGGCTAGATCTGCCTCCAAAGTTGGTAGGTGTGCACAACACCTTTCATGTATCTATGTTGAGGAAGTGCTTAGCCTATGCGTCCCAGGTGATACCAGTGCAACCAAAGGAGCTGCGGGAGGACCGGTCTATGATTGAAAATGTAGTTCAGATACTAGACAAAAAAGTGCAAGTTCTCAGGAACAAAGTGATCCCATTGGTGTTAGTTCAGTGGCAACACCATGGTACAGAGGAGGCTATCTAGGACCGTGAGGTGGCCATTAAGAGACAGTACCCCTACTTATTTTATCAGAGCTGAATTTCGAGGACGAAATTCTTTTAAACGGGGTAGGATGTGACATCTAGGCTTGATTATCCGTTTTTAATTGTAAACTATGTAATTGATTGTAATATTGTGTAAATGGTTTATTAATGGATAATCTATTGTTTCTTGGATGTTTGAGCTTGTGGTTGGCTTTTTGTGTACCTACTTGTGATTTGGGACCAATGTGGAGTCTAATTTGAGGATGCACAACTGCTTTGGTTTACACACCTATCTTTTCTTTCCTTCTTTTCTCTCTCTTTTCTCTCTCTCCCTCACGAGCCACCATCACGTATTCTTCTTCTTCCTTTCCCCACTCGTGCCACCACTAGCCAGCGGCCCGTGCCTCGTCGTCACTTTCGACGTGATGGACGGCCAACACGATGCGGGAGGAAGAGAGGATACAAAGGGGCGGAGGCGAGTGGCAAAGGAAGGACTGAGATGTGAGGGAGAAGAAGGAGAGGAGGAACGACGCACGTAGAGGAGGTGGAGGTTGTCTGTGTGGTCCGTTGGCAAAGGAGCTTCACTGGGGCTACGTCGGAGTGCGGAGAGAGTCACCGGTGTGCGGGGAGGCTCGCCGGAGAGGCACACGACCCCTTCTCCTCCATTCTCTACCTTTCTTCTAGAAAGTTAAATGCATGAAAATGATGAAAAATGCATGTAAAAACGTAGAAAAATAGAGAAATTGATGAGAATGAGTTGAAATGTATGAAAACATAGATATCATGCGATTATGATTGAAATTTGTAGGAATATACAAGTTTTTGGGATAAGGGCTACAGTAGCCATTTTAAGCTCCATCCCTTTGTGATTTTCGTATGGATTGATGAATGGTTTGTGGGGTTTTGAAGTAGACTGAAGGGTTTACACCCCATGATTTACTCGTATTTTATGATGTGTGTTTTAGGGGTCCGCTGAAGGCTCCCAGTTCTGGCGAATTCAAGGCTTGAAACAGGGGAGGTGCCCTGGTTTCAGGCTATTCAACATGTCGAACTGAATTTGGCAAGCCAAATCTCTGTCAGATTAAGCCAGGATACCTGGTTTCGGTAGGTCGAAATTATTGGATCGAAAGGCTTCTCTAGAGGGGGGTGAATAGAGAATCTTAGTTTTTAATATTACTTTGTCCAATTTTAAATATCAAAAGAAAATACAAGCAAAGTGATTAATCAACTAATGCTTATCGTATACACTTGATGGCACATAAAATAAATGCACACGAAGGGGATGAGAGAAATTGAAAACTGGAGTGATTTATAGTGGTTCGGCAACCCTAGCCTAGTCCACTCCTCAAGATCCTCTTGAGATTTTTCCCTTACTCTTAAAATGATAAAGAACTTACTTGTGTCGGTCGTCTCACCAACTCTTTCTTTGCTCCTTCCACTTCTCTATTCCCGAGAAGCTAGAGCCTTTGCTTGATGCTTTACAACTTTGAAGCTCCCCTCTCACAGAGCTCGTTTACAACAATAGCTTTACAATATCGCTCGTGAGGAGAATATAGGACAGAAAGAATGTAGAATTACAAGTATATTGTTGGTGTCTTCTATCAAGGTTAATCGAGTCCTATTTATAGCCATAAGACCATCGAAAGATGCGTCTAACGACTAGAAAAACGGTTACAAATGACTAGTCTTTCGGTATGCCGTTTTGACCTCCGGAATGCCAAAATGATCTTCGGTCTGCACTTGTCGAGCAATTTGGTATGCCGAAATTCTTTCGATATACCGATTTCCCATGAAACGGTATCCTGTTTCATCCCAGTATGCCGTTTCTGTCTTCATCTTTATCTCCTCAGTTTTTCCCGGAATTCTGATGCTAGTGTCGTTTTCTCCTACTTCGGTATACCGTTTCTATTTGGTATGCCGTTTCTGGTTTCTACTTCTTTGAATACGGAATGCCGTTAGGTATGCCCTTTTCTCCTGAATCAGTATGCCGTTTCTATTCGGTATGCCGTTTCTAATACTTCATGAAACATTATAAATATTTTGACTTTTTATAAAATAAACTTTACATGACTTAATTACATTCTTCAATCTTTTTCTGAGTACATACATTTACAACATATAATTTCTTCAGCCTCTTATTTCCATGAAAATATACAGAAACTTCTTTAGTCCAGGTGTAATCATCAAAACAAAAATATATTTCTAACAATCTCTCCCTTTTTGAAGATGACAAAATCAAAATATCAGAATATCAAATTAAAATTTAAACAACTCAGCTTCTTTTGACTTTTCCTTCCCCTTAAACTAAGCTTCCCTTTTTCATATAGTCTATTTTAAATTGATATTCTCATTTCATATATTTTCATATCTTATTACTCCCCCTTTTTGACATAATAAAAAAATGTCACAGATAATCTTACCCATATATCAAAACAGATAATCAAAACATCCAATATATATGTTCGATGTAAAAAAAATCCAAATGAAATTACAACAGTAAAATTAAGGAGAGGGTAGATTAATGTGTTCAAGAATATCCTGGTGATATTCTTGAAGCGTGTCCTGGTACGCCTCAACCCGATCAGTCAGTTTCTTGATGCCTTCCATATATTCTTGATGTTTTGGATTTTGTTGAAGCATCAATTCAGAGATAAGCTTTTGCCGTTGAATTTGGATATCCATCATTTTCTTTTGTTGGAGACACATCTCAGTCATTTGTTGTTGGATCGAGTCCAATTTCTTAGATATGTCTGACTCATCTGCCGCCTCTTCTTCATAGCTGAAGTCTTCATTTCTTATTTGTGGTGGTGCCGAAGAGGAACCCTCTGAAAGGTTTTTGAGTTTATTATGAAGCTCAATAGATTGTTCCATTTTGACCACGGCTTGAGTTCCTAAGGGTTTGGTTTTGACTGGTAGACTTGGTTCGTCATCAAGAGAGATGTCATAGTTTTCAAACAAGTAGGTTAAAGGAGGACCAAAAAATAGTTTGGTTTTGACATGAGTGATACAGTAAAAAATTACTTGGCCCCAGTTAACCGGAATTTGTTTAACAATGGCATAGACGGCTTTATAAGTCAGTTCACTTAACTCATCATGGTGACCCTTCTTTTGGACTAAATTTGAGGCGACAATGTAGGCGATAATCCTAGATTTTTTGGTGAG
>JAMKQA010047679.1:0-21961 GCA_024699735.1 Posidonia australis | reverse complement strand
TCCTCGTCTTTCCATTAAAAGACTAGGTGGCGACTCCTTTCCTTATCCTTTTGTTTTCCCTTTGGTGTTTCCGAGTCTTGTCTCTTCCTCCGGATTCACCATTTTCGCCGTGACTATATCAGACCTCCCAGTGTGTTTCCGCACACTGGAGTTAGGTTTGGTGAACCGCGCCCAGGGGTTCCACCGACATGGTCACACAAATCCTTTGGTTAAACAGACAGCCAGGACCCTGTTGCCTTTGAATTCCGATCCTGATGGACGGATTCAAGGCCTCACTTTTCCATCTTTTCAAGACTATCGGTTGGAGTCTAGATGTTCCCATTCGAGAATCAGTCCGTTTGGACGAATCTCGGTGCCACCATCTTGCCTTTGAATTCCGATCTTGATGGACGGATTTAAGGCCTCCCTTTTCCATCTCTTTTTTCTAGACTAGTGGTCGGAGTCTATATGGTCTCATCCGAGGCTTGATCCGTTCAGGACAAATATCGGTGCCACCCCTCTCGCCTTTGAATTCTGATCCTAACAAACGGATTCAAGGCCTCTCATTTCCATATCTTTTTCTAGAGTACCGATCAGAGTCTAGATGGTCCCATCGGGGGTTCGATCCGTTCAGGACAAATATCGGTGCCACCCCTCTTGCCTTTGAATTCAGGTATTAACAGACAGATTCAAGGCCCCCCTTTTCCATCTTTTTTTTCTAGACTACCGGTCGGAGTCTAGATGGTCCCATTCGAGGTTCGATCTGTTCAGGATGAATATCAATGCCACCCCTCTCGCTTTTGAATTCCGATCCTAACAGACAGATTCAAGACCTCCCTTTTCCATCTCTTTTTCTAGACTATAGGTCGGAGTCTAGATGGTCCCATCCATGGTTTGATCCATTTAGGATGAATATCAGTGCTACCCCTCTCGCCTTTGAATTCCGATCCTAACAGACAGATTCAAGGCCTCCCTTTTTCATCTCTTTTTCTAGACTACCGGTCGAAGCCTAGATGTTCCCATCCCTGGTTCGATCCAGTCAAATGAACCTCTGTGCCACCCCTCTTGCCTTTGAATTCCGATCCTGACAGACGGATTCAAGGCCTCCCTTTTCCATCTTTTCTAGACTACCGGTCAGAGTCTAGATGTTCCCATCCCTGGTTCGATCCGTATGAACGAACTTCGGTGCCATCCCTCTTTCCTTTGAATTCCGATCCTGACGAACGAATTCAAGGCCTTCCTTTTCCATCTTTTCAAGACTACTGATCGGAGTCTAGATGTTCCCATCTCTTGTTTGATCAATTCGGACGAATCTCGGTGCCACTCCTCTTGCCTTTGAATTCCGATCCTGACGGACGGATTCAAGGCCTCCGTTTTCCATCTTTTCTAGACTACCGGTCGGAGTCTAGATGTTCCCATCCTTGGTTCGATCCATTCGGACGAACCACAGTGCCACCCCTCTTGCCTTTGAATTCCGGTCCTAACAGATGGATTCAAAGCCTCCCTTTTCCATCTCTTTTTTCTAGACTACTGGTCGGAGTCTAGATGTTCCCATCCTAGGTTCGATCCGTTCGGACAAACCTCGGTGCCACCTTTCTTGCCTTTGAATTCCGATCCTGACGGATGGATTCAAGGCCTCCCTTTTCCATCTTTTCCAGACTACCAGTCAGAGTCTAGATGTTCGCATCCCTTGTTCGATCCATTCGGACGAACCTCAGTGCCACCTCTCTTGCCTTTGAATTCCGATCCTGACGGATGGATTCAAGGCCTCCCTTTTCTCTTTTTTCTAGACTACCGGTCGGAGTCTAGATGGTCCCATCCAAGTTTTGATCCGTTCAGGAGGAATATCGGTGCCACCCCTCTCGCCTTTGAATTCTGATCCTAACAGATAGATTCAAGGCCTCCCTTTTCCATCTCTTGTTTCTAGACTACTAATCAGAGTCTAAATGGTCCCATCCACGGTTCGATCCATTCGGATGAATCCTAGTGCCACCCCTTTCGCCTTTGAATTCCAATCCTAACAGATAGATTCTAGGCTTCCCTTTTCCATCTCTTTTTTTTCTAGACTACCGGTCGGAGTCTAGATGTTCCCATCTTTAGTTCAATCCGTTCATACAAACCTCAGTGCCACCCTTCTTGCCTTTGAATTCCGTTCCTAATGGATGGATACAAGGCCTCCCTTTTTCTTTTCTAGACTACTGGTCAGAGTCTAGATGTTCCCAGCCCTGGTTCAATCCGTTCGGATGAACCTCAATGCCACGCCTTTTGTTTTTGAGTTCCGCTCTGAGCGGGTGGAATCAAAGCAAACTATCTTCCTCCTTCCTTTGGGTTGGTATCCCAAACTATCTGGGCAATACTTGTGATGCCCGATGGATTCTCCACTCACTTTGTTCTTTCCCTCCTTTTGGGCTGGTAGCCCGAACTACCTGGATGACTACCGTGGCCAGTCACTTTTTTGTCGGCAAGCACAGTGAGTCTTGTTCGGTGTTTTTTTCTCAACAAGCATGAGGACCAGTCATGTCTTTTAGGAGCTGATTGGTGGTCAACTTGTCGGCATTTGTCATTAGTGTTGGTTTCTGCGATTTCAACTTCGTTTATGGCATTCTGGGTGGCAGGTCAGGACTTCTGGTGCTTTCATTGATTGGTAGCTGGTTGCCATAGCTAACTCTTTCTTGTAGCTTCGGGATGGGCATCTTCATCAACTTTGAGTAGCAATCTCCTCCTCCAGATCTCTTTTCCTTGTAAGAAAGGGTGGGGTGTCTCTGTCAACCCTGAGCATCGGTCACTGTTCCATTCGTCCTCCGACCTCGCTAAGGGAGGGGCATCTGTAGACACCCCATATGCTTGTAGTGGGACCTTAAACTCTAAAAAAAACCTAAATCAAATTCAAAATTCAAAAACCTAACTCAAAACCCTAAAATTAGCTTTAAACCCTAATCAAAACCCTAAACCCTAAACCAAATTCAAAACCCTAATCCAAACCCTAAACCCTTGATTAAACCCTAATCCAAACCACAAACCCTAAAAAACCCTAAACCTTAGGTCAAACCCTAAACCATAAGTCAAACTCCAAACCTAACAACCTAACTAACTTCCACTCCATCATAACTACTCTAACAAACTCATGTAGCAAAGTGAACTCTCTAATTAACCACCACTCCCTCATAACTACCCCAACAAACTAAACTCTCTAACTGAGCTCCACTCCCTCATAACTACTTTAACCAACTCATGTAATAAACTAAACTCTTTAACTAACCTCCACTCCCTCATAACTACTTCAACAAATTCATATAACAACCTTAACAACCTAACTATGCAAGCCTACAAATAACCCCCATTTGCAAGTGAAAAAGGGTTGTTGGAAAATTTGAGAGGAGAGCCCGCAAAGCTTTTTCCTCCCAACTAGAGCAACCAGAGGGGTCCAGGAGCAGAGACGAGGCTCGAGGAGGAGGAAAATCTGAGTTTCTAGCCATCTCCAGTGAGCTCCGGCAACCACTGACGGCCAAGGTCACTGCCAGTTTAGGTATGCCCTCCACTGACCTCAATTTACTTCAAAAATAATCTCCTAGGTCTCCCTCTACCTTCTCTAGTGATTCCATTTGAGCTAGAGGGTTCGTCTAGCCAGAATCAGAGTTTTAGAGGTCGCTGGAGTCATTTTCCTGCGGTGTAGGTGGGGGCACGAATCCAGTGCACGATTCGTGCCCCAATGTGTTCAATCCTCTTTGAATCATCCTCCTTTTGCTTCTTCGTCCCCCTGCGTGTCATTTTGTGCCCTCACCAAGCCTCGAGTGGAAGCTCGCCGGAATTGCGACATCCCGCCGTCGTCGGGGAAGATGATGAATAGTGTTACACGACTGGGCGCCTCCAGCTCTGCCACGCCTCTCCAAGCTTCCAGAAACGCTCCCCGACACGCCCCCAAGTTTCTAGAGCCTCCAACATCATGAATCAGGCCCCGGATCTCCCCTACAACCACCGTCGTCGGAACACCGTCGAAGGGAACCAGCTAGAGCCACCATTCTTGTTGATATAGGGGGGAACTCATCCTTGTCGCTCTCCCGTGCCTCCGAGAGCCCTAGGCCACCGCACCGTCGCCCTAGAGCCTCCTTCTTCTCTGATGTCGCCACTAGAGCTGCCACGACGGCGAGGGAGATGGGTAACCTCTTCCAACCATCGAGTAACGCATCGGAACCGCTAGATCTTCTTCCCTTCCTCTCCTCTTGCTTATCGGGCAATTGGATGCCAAATTAGGCCATGAGAAGGCCTGAGATCGCACTCCAGTCATCGTCGCTGGTGAGATACGGTCGTTGGCGACCGTCGGGTTATTTTTTAGTTTCTTTTAATAAAACTCCTCTCTTTTTTCTTTTCTTACAGATAGGTCCTTTTTTCTTACTTTTAGGTCCCTGCGTATATTTTTAAATCCTTTTAATAATATTTGCTTTGAAATATTGTAGAGGAACCCCTGTATGTTCTTAATAATGTTTTCTAGGCTTAAAAGTTTGACAAAAATCCTCAGAGTTTCTTTTCATGCATTTAAGTACAGAAGTTTTGCATTTAAGACCCTGAGCTTTACCGTAACTATTTTGAATGCATATTTTTCTGTCAAAATTGCAAGTTAAGCCTTGAGAATTCATATATTTGCTCAAATTTGACTTGAATTGTATTTTAGCCCCTGAATTTTACTGATTTCCCACTGAATACATGTTTTCTAGGGTAAATTTGCATGTCAGTCCCTGAAACCTTTTGTTTTTAAACATGGACTCTTTTTCTTGCACATTTAACCCTGAATTTCTACAGAATTGCATTAAATACATGTTTTAATGGCAAAATTGCATTTTAGCCTCTAGAAATCTTGAATTTGATCGAAAATGCATAGCTTTGCACATTTGACCCTAGGTTTCTTCAAAATTACATAAAATGTTTTTTCCTATGTATTTTTGATGACTTAGCTTCAAAATTTCAGCCTCCATTCAGAATTTAGGAATTTTGCACAAAAGCCCCTAGAATTTACACTTTTTTACTCTCGCATGCATTTTGTACATTTTGTTGATATTTTTCATGCATATTTTCTCATGTCTTCTTTTTTGCATTATGCACACATTCCTGACTTGTTTCAAACATGGTTTTCAAATTGTTTCCCAGATTTCTTCCAACTTTTGCAACTTTGATTTGATTTGGTTTTCCATTGCCCGAGGGCGTACATTAATAGGCTTGACAATGCCAACATTGTCCCAAAAGAGGATTATTTTCCCCAATTTGATTTTCTCAGATTTCTTTAAGTTTTCGCTGATTTGCGTGATGCTTTCTGAGTATTCTTGATTTTCACGACTTTCCTCATCGCCCACGGGCGTACAGTAAAGCGGCATTCTCAATGCCTACATTTGTCCCTCGGATTATCTTTTTTCCTTTTATTCATTTCTTCCTTTTGATTTGGCACGTTTTCGCAGTCACTTTAAGCATGTGCATTCAAAATAGGCAGGTATACACACAATAGACCATTTAGCAAGTAGGGAACCTAGAAAGACTGAGTTCTTCGAATGCATGGGGGTGCCTAACCCCTTCCCCATGCGTAACAAGAATCCTTACCCTTTCTCTGGCCTACATTGATTTGTGCACTACATCCATTAGGCACGGAGAATGCATGTTTTCTTCACCTTGTTTTCTTTTTGGTTTTTCCTTTGTGTTTGGTTTTCCTCGTCTTTCCATTAAAAGACTAGGTGGAGATTCCTTTCCTTATCCTTTTCTTATCTTTCGTTAGTGTTTTTGAGTCTAGTTTTCTTCCCCGGATTCACCATCTTCGTCGTGACTGTATCGGGACTCCTCGTGTGCTTCCACACACTGTAGGAGAGCCGTATAGGGTTCCACCGGCATGGTCACACTATTTCATTCATACATCAACCAAAAACTTAGGAAACAAAAAAAATAAATCAACAGTGCTTCTTCCCCAACTGATCCCGCTCCCCATCTCCTTCCTTCCCATGAAAATCCAACTGCAACCCACGATCGGACACCAACAACCTCCCATCTACCACCTTTTTTAAAGCCCAAAAAAAAACCAACTAGAGAAAACAGAACAGAGAGCAACAGAGAGGAGAAGAACGGAGGAACCTCCAGAGAGACCACCCGTGAAGCCTTTTCTTTCACTCCCCTCAACCAGAGTGAATCCACTAATTTCCCCACCTTCAGAGCCCTTCTCCAAGCCCACTTGCAACCCCAGAGACCCTTTGAAACGCCGCCAAAGCATCAACCCAGAGTGCCATCGTCGAGCCTCACCGGAGGACAACTAGACCACCATCCAGGTAATTCCTTCCCCATTTAGTTTTAAATATCCCTCTTGTTATCTGTAGAGTCCATTCAAGCTTCCTAGGTCGAGATTTAGTGGGTTTACAGGCTCTGTACGTCACCTCCCTCTTCCTCCGGTGGTGGGTTCACCACCACTAGTGTGGCCCTTGGCCTCCTGGATCGATGTGAGGCCACCGAGGCCTCTCCTCCCACTTCTTCCTTCTCCTCCCCGAACCCTCGTCGTTCAAGGGAGGTTTCTTTGGTCTCTTGTGGCCAAACAACTGCCACTGTCGCTGTTGTTCCCCCATTCGCCGTTCGTCGGAGCCTGCGACTAGGGGGCACCCCAGACTGTGCTAATACCTCCCGCAACTCCTTAGAGCATCGTCGTGGTACCACGGACCTCCTCAGCCTGTCGCACCCCCTCCGCAGCCCTCGGAGTGCCACCCCCACAACCGCTGTTCATGTCTCCGACGCAGAGGATGGGAGGAACACCCTAGGCGAACCTTGCCCTCGTCGACACCTCTGGGAGTCTTCCCGTGGTTCCCCGAAGCTTCTCCAGAGCCCGCTGCGCCATCCCAACGCCTATATCGTCTCCAACCACCTAGCCATCATAGTCTCCGGCGTCAACCGCCGCTCACCGAAGCCAGAGGTGGGAGAGGCATCTCATGCCTCCCCAGTCCAACCCACAACCCCCAAAAGACTCGCCGTGCCTCCCTCTATCTTCCTAGACCTTCACCAGAGTATTCCCGCGACTATGTCGATGCTGGAGGCCTGCCGGAGTCCACGCTGGAGTGGGAGAGCCGACGATCTTCGAAACAACTAGATTTAGAAAAATATTATTTAGTTTTCAATAATTGCACATAGGTCCTGATTATCGTTACATTTAGGTCCTTGGAATTTCTTTTAGGTCTTCTGATCTTACATCCTGCTCTTTTTTTTCTTACATCCAAGTCCTTTCTTGCATCTAGGTCCTTTTTTATTACTATTGGGTCCTTTTTTATTATATTTAGGTCCTGTGTTTTTGTGTCCAAACCCCTGAAGATTTAAATAAGTTTCACTCCTTTATTATTTTTGTAAATATTGCATGATTTGTCCTGTTTAAATTTTAATTTCATTTTTAGTCCCATAAATGTTTGTTTCTTCATAGTTAAACTCCTACATTCATGTTTTCTTTTCAAGTGAATTCTCCCTTTTTAAAATTGCATTGTAAATATTGCACATTTTGTCCTATTTAACTTTTAATTCCATTTTCAGCCCTATTTATGCATGTTTTATCACACTTTAACCCCTGAGATCATGTTTCCATTGCATTTAAGTCCTAAGCTTTTGCATTTTGCCCTAGAGTTCTTTGAAAAGAATTTCCTTTGTATAATTTGCATTCATGACCTTAAAGTTATCCATAATTACACTGATCATGTAAAATCCTTAATTTTTATCACATTTTGGTCCTGAAGTATTGCATGTTAGCCCCTGAACTCCATCCATAGTGCTTTCTGGATAGAAATATTTGTACCCAGGCCCCTAAATTTTTCTTAACTCATTAATGACGGTTTTAATTGTATTTTAAATCACATTTTAATATGTTTCCCATTTATTGATCGCATGTGCATATAAAATCATCAGTTGTATAAAGTTTTCATAAAAAAACCTTGTTTGCAATATAAATGAATATCTGATTTCACACTGTTGTCAGATTTGCACCCTTTCTGTGAATTTTGCACAATAGACCCTAGGTTTTCAAGAAAATACCAAAAGTAGAATTTTCACACATGTCACACCACATAGCCACATTTTCTTTAAATTCTACATCATAGCATCAAGATAAGACTTTTTGAACACATTCTTAACCATGATCTTTCTCTTTCTGTAAATTTTGCACATTAGACCCTGAATTTTCAAGAAATTACCCAAAGTATAATTTTCAAACATGTCACACCATAGAGCCACATTTTATTTAAATTCTACATCCTAGCATCTAGATAAAACTTTTTAAACACATTTTTAACCATGAACTTTCCCTTTCTGTGAATTTTGCACATTAGACCTTGAGTTTTCAGGGTATTATCTAGGTCCAATTCTCACACCTAAGTGCCACATTTTCCTTTGGTCCTTCATCTACACACTAGGATAGAAATTTCTAAATGTACTTTAATTCAAATTTTCATCCTTTACTGTGAATTTTTGGTCCTTGTACTTATCTCTTATTGTGTTTACATTGTTTTGTTGATTGTAAGACCTTGTCTTCTACAGGTTTTCATGAAAAGAACATTTTCCTGACATTTTGCATACATTCTGGCATACCTTGGACCATGCAATATCCCTGTTCATGCATTTATCACATTTGATCACTAATACGACCAAATTGCCCCTGTGTCATCAATTTATGCACATATATGTTAGTTATTGCACCAAGTCATGATAATCTCTGTCCAAAGCATTACTTAACATCTTTTACCCATTTAGGTACATTTTCATGCATTCTACATAGTTTTTGCTGTACTTGCACATCAGTCCATCCTTTTTGAATAAGTCTGTATTTCATGCATTCTTCTAGGGATTTTTCTCCTACCTATCTTCGGATTCCTTCATTTGATATTCGATTTGACTATCTTTATTCCATATTTTCAGATTTTTTGATTTGATTTGGATTTCATTGCCCGAGGGCATACATTAACAGGCTAGAAGGCCAACATTGGCCCCACCATGGATTATTTTCCCCTTTTGATTATCACGTCATTTTCCATGATTCCTATGCCTCGAATTGACCCCATCTTTCTATCTTTTTGACCTCTGTATGGCTTTCTAGACCATTCTTTACAAAAACATCGTAATTCTATGTGATTTTCTTATCACGTCACCGTTTGCTTATTTTATGTGGATTTCTTTGCAATTTTTCTGTTCGGATTTCTATGGTGTTTTCTGCATTTCTAATGTTTGGGTCTGTTGTATTTTTGATCCCCTTGACATCAGTATGGTTTTCTGAACCATTCTTTACAAAAATATCATCATTTTATGTGAATTTCTTCACATATCACAGTCTTCCTGTTTTATACGGACTTCTTTGCAGTTTTCCCATCTTGATCTCTACGATGCTTTCTTTGATTCTGACGACCAGAGTCGGTTGCATTTTTGATATTTTTGAGACCTATATGATTATCCAAGCATTTCTAGTCAAAAACTTTGTCATTTCATGTGATTTTCTTTGTTGTGCCATACTTTGTGATTTCATCATTTCATATGGATTTCTTTGTAGTTTTCGCGTACCCTTATACACATCCACCCAGTCTTGTCTTGGCATTCATATTAGCATATTTAGAGCATGATCTAGGCTTACTAAGCATTCACCTAGCCTCTAGCAAGCGAATTAGACTAGAAAGACCGAGTTTCTTGGTTGTACGGGGGTGCCTAACACCTTCTCCGTGCGTAATAGGAATCCTTACCCATCCTCTGGTTAGCAGACATCTAACCTTCATATTTGCATCTCATTCATTCACTTTTTGTGATTTGTTTGTGGTTTTCCTCATCTTTCCCTTAAAATACTAAGTGGTGACTTTTTTTCTTTCCGTTTTATCCTATCTTGCGCCTTCACCATCCTGGCATGGTCGTGGCCTCCTCCTTCTGGTGCGACCCCACGCCGGACCCCCGGGCCTGGCCCGGTCACAGTAATTTATACCACCCATTCATAAGGCACCGAGTCTCGCTGCCTACTAAAGGGGCAACTCATATCGGTGCTTTTATTATAGGCGACGCAAACTACAGACTGTTTCCTCTATAGGTTTTTTCAAATTTTCTTGTTTGTGTTGTTTTCTGAGCCTATAGTAAAGAAATAAAACAAACTAACATCCTGTCCACTGATTTGTAGTTTTTTAACGGCCTTTAGGTTTTGTTTTCTATCCACCAATAGGGTGGAGACTATTTGTTTTATAATAAAGTTAGAAGTTCCTTAAGAAAATTTCTTTCTAATTAAGAACAATTGAATCGGGTGAATCATGCCAGTGTAAGTCGCTCTCCCATGCATTATTTGGTTTCTTTTGTTAGATTGATAACTTAAGATGCTTTAAGGCATTATTTTTGACTCCTCTCTTATCCTTGAGTCAATAATAAACCTTATTAGAGACTTCATACTTTATTGTTTTGTGTTTATTTATTGTTTTTATGGTTTGTTAGGAAACAACTCTAAGGACAGAATCCTAGGTTGTGGGTCCCTCTATAGAGAGACAAAGCCATAGCTTAGGCCCTTTTTATAAGGCCTATTAGAGGCCCAAGAGTTGTACCCTACAAGTTAAGAAGCCATTGAGTGTAACCCTAGTTTCCTAGAGGAAAATGTCTTTACCCCTTTGCCATAGGAACCCAACAAGTTGAGAGAACGTAGGTTTAATTAAGCCATTAATTAACCACTTTAACAAGTAAAGTTTGCGTTCTATTTGAAACTTCTTTGATTAATTAGAGTTGTTTGGCATGCCTTCTGTCTAAGACTGACCTCGGCTACTGGAACAGACAGACAACTGTGCTACTTGTTTGAGTAGCGCCACTGTCCGTCACATAGTACCAGCAACTAGACCAAGGGTAAATCCCGCCAGTCCAACAACAACGATTGCCACAACAACCCTTGTAGTACCAGTACCAGCAACCTCCCACTCACCAAGTGTTCGCCCAACAAGGGCAACAATAGAAGGGCTACCATGCCGTCCCTCCACCACAGAGCTACCACAATGCCGAAGAAGAGCCACTCCTGGTGCCACTCAACCACACTTTCAAAATGTTGGAAGAGTGTGGAAGCTCACTACCTGATCATTCAATAGTCTACATGGAGGAGGACGAAGACGAGCCAATGATGCTTGAGTAGGTGGATATCAAGTGCGTACTAGTAGATCTAAAGCCACCAACCGATGAAAAGGAGGACCCTAGGACATCTAGCGAACCCTAGGAAGACATACCTATCGACGATGAGTATGACGACTAGGATGACATAAGGGACAGCCAATAGGTCCAAGAAATGCTAGAAGGCGTCGTAGCCTCCATTAACCAAGGACCGCCTTTAGTGCCAAATCAAGTTGAAAACCAAGAGGGCATGCCACCAGTCTATGATTAGTACAACGATGCAGACTAGTATGACTTGTAGGCTACCATCAACTTCCCTTGCCAGCAGCTTAGCTCACTACAAATAGCCTGTGCACTGAACACTCTCTGCCAGCACCCTCATGAAGGCCATGCTAGAGATGAGCCTCCTCCAAAGCCTCCAGATACAATGGAGAGTGCGGTAGAGCCCATCAAGGGCACCCACAAATACACTAGTTAGGAAGACATTAGCCATGGAAGCCTAATAGGATCTACATGGATAGACTAACCTGCTAGGGGTACGTCGCAAGAGCATCTGAGCCAAGAAGAGTCCAACCGTGATCCTGACAAAGCAATGATTGGGAGTAAACCAAAGGAAAAGCACCAAGATGCGCCTGCATCAACACTTGAGTTCTCAACACCAGGGATAGGCTCCTACAGCCATCCCACAGCTATACCTCTCCATTTGGAGAGGGAAATAGGAGACTCGACCGAGCCGGACTAGGGGCAAGGTCACCATTCATTGCAAAAACATGTAAATAAGACATTTAATCTTCCTTTTGCTTGAACATTTCCTTCCATGCTAGGTTTGATTTAATAATAGAAATAAAGAAAACAATAATAAAGATGAAAGATGAGTGTAAGTCACACACCCAACCACTTAATCCATCAAGCAGAACTACCAAAACATTATCTAGGGTTGTCCCTAAGCAGAGACTGTAACACCTAGGGAAGATCCACCCAATGGATGACTTGAAGATCTCCTCAGATCCGTGGAAGTTACATGTACTCCAGAAGTACACCCTTCAATCAGCATGCTAAGAGCCTAAAAGGGACCTAAGACCTAGTACCAGCTAAGAAAGAAAATTATCTCCTGCATAGAAATGAAGCCAAGCAACTATGGTAGCCCCAACCTTGTCGTATCATCACATACACTTGCACAGGGAGATAAAAGCAAAGCAAGCTTAGAGCTTAGGCATATTATAAAGAGTCGCTCATCCTATACTACATGGCCTCCTAGCATAAGTTGAAGAAGGCAGTGATGGAGGAGCACATTAAAAAACCAAACAACTTAGAAAGCACCCAAAAGAGGGGAGAGTATAGAAAGCGGTATGGTGTCATAGCATAAATTCGAGAAGGCAGTGATAGGCAAGGACTCAAAATGGGGTGAGACAACTGACGAATAAGTAGATGTACCATCATAGCATAAGTCCGAGTAGGCAGTGATGGGCGAGCATCTATTGAAAAAATAACCTGAGAGGGGAACCCCAAAAGAAAAGAAAAAAAAAAAGCCAAAACCCTTGGGAATGTTGTAAGCACAATAGGGCCAACCACTAGTGAGTGGCACAAAAGCTATAACCGACGATGAGAGCTTGTTGAACTTAAGTCTCCCCCACTCTTCCACACAAATAGGCAAGGGGTAGGAAAACCCTTGAAACTCAAGGACTGAATAAATAAGGGAGATAATGATCAACTAAAGCTAATACGAAGTCTTAAGTCCACAAATGGACAAGGCATGATAGAAGGGACAACTCTCTCTCCTTGGATAATACAAGGCAGCAATGTTAAATGCATAAGAGGGAGGGTTGTGACTGCACTCATCATCACCATCAATCAATTAAAAAAATCCAAAAAAAATCAATAAAATTAAAAAATCCAAAAAAATTGAAAAATAAAAAAATCTAGAAAAAAAATAAAAAAATAAAAAAACCAAAAAAATTAGAAAAATTAAAAATCCAAAAAAACAAAAAACCAAAAAAATTAAAAATCCAAAAAATCAAAAAACCATAATAATAATAATAATAAGTAGTGCCATCTACCTTAACTACAAGTGAAAACATAGTGAGGAAACTGGAACTAGTTTGGATGGTGATGCAACAATCAATCCACTAGGTTTTGGAGTTAAATGTCCTACTCAAGCGTGCCTTCATGGCTTGGGTGTGTTTTGCCCCACAAAGATATTCTCCCGTAATGATCTTTAGAGCATCTACAGATGACTCACCATCGACATCCATTAGGCTCTGATTTTCCATCTCCTAGTTGAGGCCAAAAGTAATTCCCTCTACCTAATCTTAAGTATAGGGGAGTACAGGATAGCATTAATGTACTTCTCCCAGGTAACTTAGCCAACCCTTTAGGGTAGGGAAAGGTACATCTTTGATTACTAACATGTTTTATTAAGTGTGTAGCTAGAATCCCAGCACATGTTAGTACACTAAGCCCCATCGTGGCACTACATCAAGTCCCACCATGGCGGTATACAATGTCCCACTAAGAACGGACTCCTGCCTTTGGTGTTCAAACCATGTACAGTGACACATAACCTTGGCTAAGAAGCAAGACCCCTGTTTGGCAAAGAAAGGATTCACTCCCTCACTCGGTTCTTTATTCATAGAACTCCTTTACTTACCAAGTTGAGTTGTGGGACGACGATCCTTTTCTGAGAGCACTGGTCACACTCAAAGATGGAAAACACTTGACCACAACAAATTGCATCATGCATCTTGCATATGTCTATATGGTTAAGGACCACCCATACCCCACCGACCTAACCTATCATATGGACCATTCATTGCATTGAATGATTGACCTTGCATTTGCATTATTGTTTGCTTGAATCATGCATCCATGCATTGGAAGTGGATTGCTAATGGAGCAATGTTCTTCAAGTGTGTTAGAAACCCTTAGAACTTGTGATCCTCCTAAAGCCTTATTCAAATCCAATCCGAGCAAGCTCTCAAACAAGAAGCCACAAACATTTATCAGCTTTTAATTAGCTTTTCCATTTCAACTGGTGATCGGGTAATTTCCCCACGGTCACCTTAGTTCTGCCCCATTGAAGTGTTACTCTACATGGATGACATGGTCTCAACACCAGCTACGACACATAGCCGCGGCTTGACCCCTCCATGCCTGAGCCTTCAATATGACGACATCTTTAGTTCCTTTTTCTCTTTTCGACCGGCGATCAGGTAATTTCCCCACGGTCATCATAGTTTCTACCCCATTGAAGTGTCACTCTACATGGTTGATAGGTCTCGACACCGCCTGCGACATGTAGCCTTGGCTTGACCCCTGCATGTGTAAGCCTTTAATATGACAACACCTTTAGTTTATTGAACCACTCAGCTATGCGTCAATGCCTCGAAACTGAGTCAATTCATATTCTCACCTCTTGGCTGTGTGACCATGTCTTGAAACCAATAAGTGTAGACTTATTTTTGGAATTCGTATTTTAGGAAATGCTCAATGGAGATATCATTCTTACTCTTGAGCCAATCTTGCTCCAAGATCAACTCCATGGAGGGGCATCTGTAGATATCCCATTTTTGCATTTCCCAGAGTTCACCTAGGATAGGAACCCTTGAGGCGCCCCAAATCACATTGCTAAGGATCTCTAACCTTCTTTCAGATTTTCCCATGGAAATTCTGTATTTTTTTGGGTTTTTAATGCATCTTTGCATCTTAAGATAAAAGATAGGGTAAAATGTCAAAAGATCAGGAAGTTGCCACCTTGAGAGGCGACAAGACTAGTTGCCACCTTGAGAGGCGACAAGTCTAGTTGCCACATTGAGAGGCAACGAGTCTAGTTGCCACTTTGGGAGGCAATGAGTCTCATCACCACATGAACAGGCGATGAGAATCCTAGACCTCTATCTCCACATATTTTGTCATCTTGGGCTTTAATATAATATTTGGGATATTTATAAATATCATTATGATTTTCCCATAATTATTATAATTGCTATAATTTTCTAATATTTAAATATCTATGCATATCATATAAATCATTATAAATGCCAAATAATTCTAGAAAATTCTAGAAATTTGGATGACTTGATAATTAAGATCACTTATCTTTATTTTTATCAAAAATGTGATTTTATGATAAGTTAATTCATTGTAATGCTAAAAATAAAGATAAAATCCAAAATATCCAAATGATTGCCAATATTTTAAATCAAATACATCATTGATTTTAAACTGATTTTCTCCTAATTATTAAAGATTTAATTTTTAAATCCAATTTAATTAACATTTTAGGTGGATTTTGAACTTGGAAATTATTCTAAAGTATCTTTCAATTACGAGTATGATTTTTTAGAATTGATTTGGTCAATATTTGATAATAGAGTAATGGATATTATAAGATCTTAATTTTAAAAATGATGCCATTTTAGTTGCTCGTTGCCACATGTATAGGCAACTAGCTGATGTGGCAAGTTTCCTTGCCTTTTGGGCATCAATTCACCGCATGGCGCTAAAAATTGAAACTCCAAGCTAGTCGCCACTCAAAGCGACAACTGGATGATTCTATCGCCTTTCATATAGGCGACGAACTCCAATCTCTTGTTTTTGCCATTTTAAGAGCTTTAGCTCCTGGCCCTTGATCCATCACTCGTCCTTGATGAGATTTAAAGCCCCAAATTGACCCTTCAAGAGTTTGAAGGAGGCACTTCAAAATTTCCAACAAGCCACTTTGCATACCCTAGGAGAGACCAGCCCCTCTTCTATGTCCAATCCTTTTGTCAAAGTTTAGATCCCAGAGATCATTTCCTATCCAAGCCTACCTATGGAGCTCTGTAAAATCAGCCTCCACTTCCTCCGACCCCCACGTCAAGGCACCAAGGGTGAAGGGACTATCAATTCAATTATGCATTTCTTCTTATTAATATAAACCATTGCATACATAATTGCTCATGGCATATGCATGCGGGGACAACCCCCAGTCAATATTGCATTCCAGCTATTCATGTTATTTATTGTTTATTTTTGTTACTCTTGCTGCACTTAGACTAATCTAGATCTCTTGTTTCTTGTATGTTTTGAAGGGAAGAATATTACACAAGCACGAGAAAGTTGCTGGGCAACATGTTACTGCCAACCTAGTGAACCAAGAACCCATACAACCATGGACCTGGTACCCTTGGGTTTGCTAGGATTGTTATAGTTGAGGGGTGTGGTATGGGAGAGAGATAAAGGAAGGTTGTCTTGGAGGATAGTAGTACTGCATTGTGGGTGACATGGTTGGGTTGCCCCTAGGTAGTGTGGTGGAACATGGCTCAGTGGTGGCTTTGGGATTTGCTGAGTGGAGGGGTAGATGGGCGTGACAGCATATGGTGTTAGTGGGCTTTGGTTGGGGAAGTTGATGGTAGGACTCGACGACATGGTATGAATGTTCCCCAGAGTGGATAGTGTGGGTGTGGTCAACAAGCCTTGGCGGGGGTTTAGGAGGGAAGCTCCATGTGAGAGTGGGCTTTGTGTGTTTCTAACCATCCCAGTAGAATGGTGTTGCACTAGGAATTGGAATGCCTGGTTACTAGTTCCCTCGAACAGTTGATGGGAATTTACTAACATTGGTCCCGTCATAGTTCCTATAAGCATGTTACTAATGGTGGGATTCCATGATTGGGAGTAGTTCGCCTCTTCTTCCCCGTTGCCTTCCTCTGCAATGTATTGTTCCATATTTGGAGTAGAAACCATAGGAGTAGAGCCCTTGGCAGAGTACTTGTAAGGTATAGACACGTGGGGGAACTTTCAGTGAACTCGTTGTTGGACGATCCTTGGTGTATCTAACTGCTCGATGTTGGAGGTCAAAGGGTTGAAGAGGAACTCATGTTGGGCTTTGGGGCTATCAACCTAAGCCAAAGATGTTGAAGCAATCATCACTTCTGTACTTGGCATGTTGGAAGGATCGACGTACGAGTGCAACCACGCCTATTGGACCCTTGATAGCATCAACCAGCTTCTTTTGTGATTTTTCTTTGCAAGGTTATTACAAGTTTCAACTAAAATAGGAAAAGATTACAGACTCTTTACTACTTTTAACCTATTACAAATATTCTAAGAAAAAAGAAAGTTACAAGTTTGATGGAAAGCTTGTAACTTGTGAAGACAGTAACTAGGACCGTTTTAGGACCTCCTTGTAACCTATTATGCAAACTGAAGGCCAAACCACCTTGTAAACAAGGCACACAGTATGTGTTTGCTTGACATTGCCATATAAAGCAGCATCAGATCTCATCACCAATGAGAGAGGTGACGGAGGAGGCTTGACATAGTATTTGTCTCTCTATAGAGGGCCCCATAACCCAGGATTCTATCCGTAGGGTCGTTTCCTAACATACCACAAAGCAGTAAATAAACAAACAACAATAGAGTATCAAGCCTCTATTAAGGTATATTACTGCCTCAGGGAGAAGAGAGGAAGCAATAATATAACCCTAAAACACCTTAAGTTCCCTGATCTAACTATGACAATTGAGTGCAGAGCAGCTTGCGCTGGCCCAGTTCACTCGACCTAATTGCTTTAGCTAGAAAGAGATTCCTTAAGGAATCGTAACTTTATTGTAAAACAAATAGTTTCTACCATAATGGCAGACATCAAGCAAAGCCTAAAATATGGTAAAAAAACTAAAATGAGTAAGTGAACATGATTTTTTTTAATTGTTGTAGATCAGGGAAAAAAATAGCACAGACCACGAAAAATAGAATATCTATAGCAAAAAACCTATTGTCTGTATTTGTCGCCTCCCTAACAAGCATCGAGATATGATGTTGACTGGTGTTAGATAAGACTCAACACCACTTGTTCAAATGACTAGAGAACCAGAGAGATGGATGTTAAGAAAAAACCTGAGAAAAGGCTTGGGACATCGCGAAACCCTATGCATATGACTCCCAAGACCTAAATTTGCACCCAAACCTATGAAAAGTAAAAGGAGAAGGAAGGAACGGCTTACATAGCACAGAGGGTTGGCTCAAAAACTGTCCCACCATGATCGCCAACTTTCTATGGATGGAGTTTTTGTGATGGGTTAGAGAATCTTCGACGTCTCCACTAACACTGATGATTCTAGTGATTGCCACTTGTCTTCTCTTCATTCGGATGGCTGACAAGATGCTTGCGGGAGTGTGTTGATGCGGATCCTCGGTTCACTAGATCAATGGTAGGATGCTGCTCAGTAGCTTCCTCGCACTATGTTAGCTATCTCCTTCCTTCAAAATAAACAAAATAGAGGTTTGGATTAGTTTCGGTGTAGTATGCAGTAGTAAAACAAATAAAAGATAAACATGAATATGAGAACAGAACTCTAATTGAGGGTTGTCCTTGCATGCAAATGCTATGAAGTTATTTTATGAATGTAATGCAAAATTTTGAAAAGAAAATGGTAGGAAATGAAGACTCCCTATCACCCTCGTGAGCTTCGGGGTGGATGACAGAAGTGGGAACCGGCGGACGGAGATCCGGGATGTATCTTGCTCTTGGGAAGGAATGATCTCCTGTGAAATTGGACAGAGTAGGGATAAAGGATCACTATTGCAAAGTCTCTCCCTCAAAAGGAAAGAGGGGCACCTTAGGGTTTCTCAAGCTAGGCAAAGGTTCTCTCTCTCTTGCAATTCTTGGGTTTTGTCCATCTAATTCTTGAGCTCTATCCTCTAATTCTCAAGCTCTGCCCCTCTTGTAATTTTTGGATTCTGTCCCTCTAGAATAGGGACACATGGGATCTATATATAGAGATGAGGCGTCGAATCTCAAATCTGGCAAGAAATCACATTTAAAAATAAGTCACCTAAACGATAGACAATGAAATGAATAAAGTCGCTAGTGGTGCAGGTGACAACAGTGGACACCTCTTTTTTAAGCTTACATGGAGAATCACACCAGATAGGCAATTGATTATTCTGTATCAACTAGTCACCACCTCAGGTGGCGTCGACATGGGATTTTCCATTTGCTACTTCACACGGAGAATCACACCAAATAGGCAAGATATATTCCACATCAGTATGTCGCTACTGCACATGGTGTCGAGATATCAAAGAAGGAAAATTCTGAAAAATTAAGATCATAAAATATCAATTACGAATCCATTAGCCAATATTCATCAAATCAATCCCAAAAATCATACTCGTAATAGTAAGATATTTAAAATCAATTTCCAAATTCAAGATTCACTTAAAATATTAAGTAGATTGGATTTACAAATCAAATCAATTAAAAATTACAAGAAATCCTTAATTAATGTCAGGGATTGATGTAAATCATCTTGATTCGTAATTATCTCAATTTTTGGATTTTATCCTTATTTTTATGCATTATTTCCAATTAAAATTTAATAATAATAGAAATTTTCTTTTTAATTGTAAAAATAAATATATGATTTTAACTTATTGACATCCTTTATTTCTAGAGCTTTCCCTGAATTATTTAACATTCATATATATTTATATGATATGTCATATATCTTAAGTTCTTTGGAAAATGATAGAAATAACATTAATAATGGGAAAACAAATCATGATAATATTTATACATGTCCCATTTATTATGTTGAAGCCCATGATGACAAAATATATTAAAAAAGCCATGCCATGTAGTAGTCGCGGTTCTATTTGGCGTATATATTTATAATGTCGCCTATGTAAGAAGTGACATGTTTTGTCGCCGTCTAAATAGGCGACTAGGCATGTCACCATCTGAACTAGCGACAGTATGGTCTTTTTTGCCACTCCTACCTTGTCTTTTATTTTAAACCAGGAAAATAACTTAGAAATCTCTTAAAATATAAAAAATTCATTTAGAACAAAAATACTCAAAACTACCACCATTTTGAGTAAGATGGGAGTGTTAGTGCTGGCACAGCTAGTGACTCGCACCGAAAATGTTCAAGGGATTTGAACCTACCACTAGTCCGAAACTGTTAGCTCTGCCATAGCTAACGGCCTTGAATCCAATAAAATTGAGATTGCTTTTAAAAGTTTAAGGAATAATTTGGAAGATATATTAAAAACCCTTAGAAATGAGATTTAGGGCACCTCAAAGGTTCCCATCTTTACTAACTGTGGGAAATGCGAATATGGGATATCTACAATCGTGTGACCCTTTGCAAGTCAGAAGACAAGCTTCAATCGAATCTTGATTGAATCAAAGCGCAAAGCTCACAAGATGACCGAAAATGCAAGAACGGGGAAACAAGAACACAATCATGCATTGGAAACATTAAGTGATGCTTTGGATTTTCCTTCCCGTCCAACTCAACGAAAGATATGCTGGTCGGCCTCGACAGAGTTCAACGAGCTTAGTGGAGCTTTTGTGAGGAAAGGGAAACAAAAACAAAGTCTAATAAAAGGAAAAGAAGATCTAATGTAGTAGAATCATACATTTCAAACACTAAATGGTGCCCTGGATCATTCCTCCCATCTAGCTCACTGGAGTTCATGCCATCGTGCCTTATTCGTGTCCGGTGAACTTCACTCGAGGTTCCAGAAGGTCGACTCAATGAATAAAAGATCTAGAACAAAGAAAGAAACAAATCACGCTAAGAAGGGAATCTAGATCACTTCAGTCGGACTCCTACGAAAGCCATGTTATGGCCTGTCATGGTGGAGGAAGAAGAGAGGAAGGCTTTTGTGACATGATCGTGTTGAATTCGAAGGTCATTAACCTTGTTCAAAGTCCGAGCATGTCACAGACGATTCTGGTGATCGTTTGAGAGGAAGAAGAAGTAGGCGTAATTCATGTTCGCCGAGGCTTGTTTGGGGATGCTCTGATTGCATGCACCTCCAAAGTTAGGATTTGATTAAAGAAAGTGAAATGTGTACCTATAGGACTTCGAGAACATGGCCCAAAATCACCGGAGCTGTCCTAACATCGATGAGGTCGTTGACGGACTAAAGGCTTGCAGACTGGTTGTAGTATAAACTCAAGTGCCGCGAAGGAAGTTAGAGGATTAAGGGAGTCCAAGGACTCCCATTGTAATGCCCCTCATTTTCCACAATAATTTAAAACAAATTAAATTACGAAAAAATTAAAGCCAAACAGTAGATATTTAACTACCAGGAACCTGTATGTGCGGCTAGGAGACTCTAGACTACATGCACTACGCTAACCCTCTGCATGCCTGCACCTGCAAACCAAAAATACGAGGAAAAACATATGAGTGACAAAAGTCACCCAGTACGCATCCCAAGGAAAACCATGAAAAACAAAACTATAATTAATTTTCCTTTTAAATTCATTTCGCAAACTATTTTCTCAAAACCTCACAAAACAAGCCCACACCAGCCAAAACCACAACCGAGGATCCACTAGCCCAAAACCACAAGTAAAGGCCCTCAATAACCAAAACCACACACAGTGAGTCGAGAAGCCCGGTGCTAGGCAACCAAACTCTGGACACAAGTAGCTTACCGAAGAGCAACCAACGGCGTCTACACCGCCATGACGTGCCACCCTGTGTAGGAGCCACGTCGTCCCACGATTCTCCCACTTGGAGAACCCTCACAAAGCAACCTCACTGATCCTTTGGGTGATTTGGTATAGGCCAATATATCGGGGACTCAGCTTGCCATGCTTCTTGAACCTCATGACACCTTTGGTCGGCGATACCTTCAGAAACACAGTCTCCCATTAGAAACTCCAGCAGTCTCTGCCTCCTATCGACATAGCTCTTCTGCCAACACTGTGCAGTCAACAGCCTGCTACGGATCTGTGACCATGCCCGACCCGAGGGAGGGGTGGGGAGGAGAAGACCACAGCCATGCCAGGATGGCGAAGGCGCAAGGATAGGATAAAAGAAAAAGAAAAGAAAAGGGAAGGAGTCGCCACCTAGTCTTTTAAGGGAAAGACGAGGAAAAC